>CAJDSM010028933.1:25960-37208 GCA_903981925.1 Ostrea lurida
GCCCCCTGCTCCCATTTTGAACAATTAATTTAAATTAGACTCCCCCTTATGTGTAATAGTAGTGCATATGGTAGTTGAACCCGTGTATTGTCCCGCAGGACGCGCACCCCACGATGACACCGTTTTTTAAAAGTGGATTGATCTTTATTTTCGCTTGACAATTAAATTTTAGACACTTTTGAAGTCGATGACACACACACACACACACGCGCGCGTAAATATATGAAGAGTTATTGCGCTTTGCTACTGAATTCACTCCTGATCAGCTACGAATTTAACAACATTAGTTGATACATCTACATGTATTGTGTGTATTTTTAGAACGGGCAACCTTTCTGTCTCAGTCAGTGTCTGCTTTAAAAGATATTTCAAAAGCGTAAAATATTTTGTCATTAACAACGGGTACCCGACAATAAAGATATCACTACATATACACCTTTCTTCAACATGATAGTAATGAAAATTAGTATTTATGACGTAAGTCGCGGTAAGGCCGTCGAAACACACGAAAATTTAAAAATCGATTTCAAGACTAAGATATTATTTCATGTTCGCATTACGTATAAACTCCTGTCCATTCAAAAACAATTAATATGAATTTTTCAGAGTTTGAAAAAAAAATAATACGGCCGCTATAATGACCTTGTTTGCGATTACAAAGTATCACTAAGTCATAGGTTGACTGATTTGTTTCATACCCTTTGTAAGACTGTCATTTTCCTACTAGATTTGACTACGGGTGATCCCGTTTACTTTATTTCGACTAAGGGCTCAAGGCTGGTGTGACCGGTCAGCAGAGGATGTTTACTTCTCCATGGCGGCGGGTGACAGGTCCGATCGATTTATTGTTTTACGTTCCACCGAGAATATTTCACTCATATGGAGACGTGTGACAGGTCAGCAGAGGATGCTTACTCCTCCATGGCACCTGAGGTCCGTGTTGCCCTACATCTCAGAAAGGAAACAAGTGTGTGTTAGAAGAATAAATAAAAAACCAATATTCATCGTACATGAAGGTGAACTCCAAGAACAGCATTACTTATTTTATAACCCATCCACATGTGACATGCATGTACTTAAATATTTCAAGTTTGAGCTAAATTGCTTTAATGATCAATGCATTAATGGTTGCATATTTTCTGAGACTGCGTTGCTTCAAACAAATCATTTCTGACACATTGCGCATCTCTTATTCAAGGTACACACTGGGCGTGGGAAATGATTGGTATGCTACTTGAAGGCAAGAGTGACTATATTCCACAGTCTCGAGAAGCGTATTTTTTGGAGGGTTTGCCGGATTCTGAGCTCCAAAAAGTGAACCAATCTAAAAAGAGAGCACTGAGCACACACTTACCATACAAATGGCTTCCCAGACGACATGTTCAAAATGGCGGGAAAATTGTACATGTTATACGTAATCCCAAAGACGTAGTTGTATCACTGTATTATCATCTAAAATCAGGCGGACTTGTAAAGGAAATGGACATTTGGGATTTCGTACAACAGTGTTTCATGAGTAAAGGTGAGGCATCTGTACTGTACTGCTACCATACCCAGTCACCAAGCATATAATTATATATAATAGAAAGCATTACTTACCGCAGAAAATTGAAAATTATTTCTTTTTATTTTAAATTGTTTGATTCGATAAAGATACATCAATGAAATGCTGGTGAAGGGATGCATTTTAATCCAGGAATTGTCAGTTTTCTGGATGATTTCATTAACAAAATGACTGTTAGTCTATAGAAAAGGGCACGTTGAACACTATCCTACACAAGGATTTCAACATTTGCGTATGATGCAACACTCGATGCTATCCTCTGATCAGTGCTGTAGCTTATGAGTCTGTTCCTATTTACTGTATAGTGGGTTTTTGTTTGGTTTTTCTCGCATGGTGTTAAGTTTGGCTTATTTTAGCAGTCTAGTATTGTCATTTTAAAAAAAATATATCACATGATACGTAGTTTCACACGAAATATAAATGTATATCACATGCAGCAGCTTTTAATGTCTTTTATGACGACGGTAAAACGGTTTACAGGTCAGTACACGAGCTAGAAAATCGGGGGGGGGGGGGGGCGCCACTCTTATATATACGAACGTGCAGTTATGTAATGTGATTACATATTTAAACATTATTCATAAAAGTACATGTATTGTTTATATTCTAGAGCCTCTTCTCTATGGTGGGTGGTTCGAATACGAAAAAGAATTTGCTGTCAGGTCAGATAAGGTGTATTCTCTTCATTATGAAAGATTAAACAAGGTATTGGTGAATCAAATTTAAATGAAAAAGATATTAAATATTTTGAATTTTCCTTATACACAAAAAGTTAAAATGTTTATTGAAACTCAGTCATAAATTAAGTTGCTTCCCTCTCGCTATCTATTTATAATTCATAGCACTATCTATCTAAGATTCCCCATCTCTCTCCATCTGAAAATTCTTTCTTCCTCAAGAATGAAGTTTCTTTATTTCATGAACAAGATCTTTGTGTAGCATAGGTTCAGAACTCAAACTCAAGTCTCAGGGTCAGAGACAAGTTGGAGAAGAGATACAGCTTTAAAAGTTATTATTTGTATGTTAAGGCGATAAAGGACAATTTGATAATTAAATATCTTGTTATTACATTTTACAACGACAACATGACTAAAGTAGATTTATTGCAAGCGGTATCGCGCTCTAGAGTGAAAAGGCGAAGACAACGTAAAGTGATCAATCTCACAAGATCCAAACAGAATACTAAACAAGAGTTGGACAAAAATGGTCCCCCGGATGAACCAGAGGCGGGATAAGGTGCCTAGGAGGAGTAAGCATCCCCTGTCGACCACTCAAACCCGCCGTGAGCCCATTGTCTTGATCAGGTAAACGGAATAATCCGTAGTCAAAATCAGCGTATAAATTGCTATGAACCATAAGTATTTGGCCCAATAATATATTGTAATGGAAAACTAGATCTCTCAACTTATTAGATACTCTAAGCGGCAAGAGCTTGTTCTGCTTATGATCAGGTTTTGAATCGAGGCAAGCTACTTACAGACAAGTTGTTGTTGCAGGGGTTTCAACAGTCACGTTTAAAGATAGCATTTCGTAAATTATATGGTTGTTATAACAATTTAGTTTACCAATATGACCTACCATTGAGTCAAATACTGTCTGATGTGTTTCATAGCCATTGTTAAGCTGTTTTTCACACACTGATTTGACTACGGGTTGTTCCGTTTACCTGATCAAGACAATGGGCTCACGGCGGGTTTGAGTGGTCGACAGGGGATGCTTACTCCTCCAAGGCACCTGATCTCACCTCTGGCATATCCAGGGGTCCGTGATTTCCCAACTCTTGTTTTTGTATTCTATTTAGGACTTACGTGATTGATCACTGTTCGTTATCTTTGCTTTTACATCGTTATAACGACCATATAATTTGCAAAATGATGACTGTTGAAATCCCCGCAACAACAATTTGTAAGTAGCCTGTCTCAATTAAACATGATCATTCGCAAAACAAGCTATTGTGAATCGAAGAAGTTGGGATACATACACATCATGCGCAGGTGATGATGGAATGTTGCTACACAGATATGGGAAGTTGATGATGGAGAACCTGAAATCGTCCTGTTTGTCATACTTAAGTTGTTGTTTGCCGCTAATGTCTGTGCTTAATAAAATATCCAAGTACGATGCAGATGTGGCTGATTCTGCAAATTCACTGGGATATATCGAATCGATATATGACTAAAATGATATTATGAATAGACAAAACGTCGTCAATATATGGAAATGTCGAATTAAAGGCCACGCTAGAGATTCTTTCTTCTCATGTAGAAGATTCTGAATAAATTCTGCCTCGTAAAATTGTAAAAACAAGTCAGGTAACAAAGGAGCACAACTCATGCCCATGGGAATTCCAACAGATTGTTGGAAGACCTGATCACCAAAAACTACGAAGATACTGTCAATGAGGAACTCGAGCATTGCTTTGATATCAACTTCAGAGTACTTGTGCTTAAAATTAGACTTTATCAAAGTACTTTTTAGAATGACTGGTCAGTAGAGAAAAAGTTTCGACTACTTGTAAACTATTAATTTCCCGGTGATTATCATTGAAACTTGTATGTCACTGCTTTACAAATCTAGAGTGCCTAACTGAATGTTTACTTGTTTAATTGATAGGTAAACGTTAAACTAAGATATTATCATATAACGGGATCTATCAAGTAAGGACAGGAACTATAAAAAGAATGGAAATATAAAAAAGGACCCATAATTATGTTTTCTACGCGTAGCTCAGCTTTTATGTGGAACTTTACAATGAATTTAGATGCTTGTCCTTTGAGTTTTTTATGTAAGTAATCAGCATTTCACATGTGAGATAAATAAAATGATGTCCATTTCAACAGAACCCAACAACAGAGATAAAGAAATTAGCAGAGTACCTGGAGGTAAAGATAACGGATGAAATTGTTAAAGATGTGTCAGAAAAGTGTAGCTTCCAGAACTTAAAAGAGACTGATAAAACTGTGAAAGCAGACGGAATGCTTAAGAAAATATTGCAGAAAGCTGGAAGACTTGGAGTGCCGGAAATATATCGTAAAGGTAAGTGATAAAGAGATAATTTCTCCTGAAAAGGTTGGTTGTTTGATGTTCTTTAATGTTCCTCAAGAGAATACTTCGTCATAATCTCTTGACTGGATAATTTAATTGAAACACCATTGACCATAACCATACACTTACTACACTCGTATGCCAAACGGGACGATCTTCAGCTCTCATCGCTCAACTCCCACATGTATTTACTGTTAGCACATAATTTCCATCATCACCCTGCACTATTGGCTGTGTATGTCTCTCCAACTTATTCGATACGACAAGACGTCTCTTCTCCTTGACATCGTCAATACGATCTAGTCTTTTGCAATACAGTACAGACCACGTACAGGTCTCAACAGTCACTGTTTAAAGACGGCATTTCGTAAAATTATCTGGTCCGTTTATAACAGATTTAGTTTACCCAATTATGACCTACAATTGAGGTCAAAGCTTGCTGATGTGTTCATAGCCAATGGTTAAGCCGTTTTTCACACTCTGATTTGACTACGGATTGTTTCCGTTTGCCTGATCAGACTAATGGCTCACGGTCGGTGTGACCGGTCAACATGTGGATGCTTACTCCCGCCTAAGGCACCTGATCCAACCTCTGGTGTGTCCGGGGTCGTGATTGCCCCAACGTCCTTGTTTTGTATCTATTTGGAACTCTCGAGTTGATCACTGTTCGGTTATCTTTGGCCTTTTACATACTGGAAACGTCACCATTGCGGGTGAACGGATGGAAATTTAGACCTTTGCTCGGCGCCTACGGCCTACGAGCAGGGAGGGATCTTTATCGTGCTACACCTGCTATGACACGGCGAATGAACAGTTCGACGAGTACATCGCAGAGTTTATGCAAGATGCGTGTTTAGATTTAAACTTTGAATGATATACTATATAGTATTTGAAGATTTTTCGTTCCCCAATCTTGTCTTTAATAAAACATTAACCGTTTCTGTTTTAATTGATCGATGATTACAACTTGGTGCACATTTTATCTTTCAACTTAACATACTCTGGAGTCTTCTATGGGAAAGAGTTCCTACTAGAAATTTGCACTACGGGTGAATCCCTTACTTTATTTCGACTAAGGGATCAGCTGGGTGTGACCGAGTAGTCAGAGAAATGCTTTACTTACCTAACCCATTGCGGGCGGTTTCGACAGGATCTCCATCGATTTAATTGTTTTTTATACGTCGTTCCAATCATGAAAATATTACTATATGGATGACCGTGATGAACTAGAGTGCGTACCGAGCGAGGATGCCTTCTCCCTCCCAACCTGGCACTTTGAGTCCGTGTTGCCCACATCTCTAGAAAGGAAACAAAGTGTGTGTTACACAGCAATACATAAAAAACCAATATTCATTATCGTACACTAAGGTGAACTCCAAGAACAAGCAAATTACTCTTCTCTACCAACCGTCCATATTTCCTTACAGCTCGTGTTACCCTCGAGCAATTGACTATTTCCACATGTACCTGTTAAATAACATTCCTCAAGTGTTTGAGCTCCAACTACTTAACATTTGAAACCTGAAAACAAGGCTTCTGCAACTATGATTGAGTTTAATTCACATAATTTTAACTATTTTCTCTGTGAGACACATCTGCGAGCGTTTCTATAATTGTGACAGTTTTAAACAATATCATTTCTGATCACACATGGCACGCGATTCAACAGACCCTTGCTAACTATAATATAAGTTCAAGTTACCCAACCACATAGCGGACCCGTGGGAAATGATTGGTTAATGAATGCGCGAAAACAACAAACCGTACTCTGAAGGCCACAATAATAGACTATACAGAAATAGGTCCAACAGACACTCTATTCTAACGGAGCGAACAGACCGATGTTTGAGATGCGAGAGATTAGCCCATCGAGGTGTGTGCACATTTCACTAGACGCAATATCTAAAATGAGAAACACAACTTTCTAGAGATGATTAAGAGAAGAAGGCACGTGTTGCTACAACACACTTACCCGGTGACCTTTTATTCTCAAAATAAGATGTGTACAGCTCCACTTTTCGGATCTATCAAATTTCAATACAAAATCCCAGAAAACCGTGGGCCAATGGTAACCCTAGGTTGATTATCAATAAGTTGTGTAGCGATAATCCTTTGCCACCACAAGAGACGTAGTTTGTATCACTCAGCATTTCCTATTGGTAATAGTATCATCTTATCAATTCTGAGAGAGATCAGGCGGACCTTGTAAAGAAGGATCATTTTGGGATCTCGTACAAACATGCTATTCCATGAGAAAGGTGACTGGCATTCTGTACTTGTACTGTACCGACACCATCCACCAAGCATGATAACTTATATATATAAAAGCTTACTTGACCGCAGAAAATTGAAAACCCCATTTATTCTTTTATTTTATTAATTGTTTGATTCATAACGACACATCAATGAAATGCTGTGTGAAGGATGCATTTTAAATGCCAGGAATGTCATTGTCCTGGATTCATTCATTAACACAAATGAGACTGTGTAGTGTAGTAGAAAAGGGCACGTTGGAAACACATCCTAACACAAGGATTTCAACATTTGCGATATATGCAACACTCGCATGCTATCCTCTGATCAGTGCTGTAGCTTATGAGGTCTGTGTCCTATTTACTGTATAGTGGGTTTTTGTTTGTTTTTCTCGCATGGTGTTAGTTGGCTATTTTGAGCATGTCTAGTATGTCATTTAAAAAAAATCTAGTCACACGATACGTAGTTCTCACACGACATGATAAATGTATATCACAATGCAGGCACTTTGTAATGTCTTTTATGCACACGTTAAAACGGTTTACAGTCAGTACACGAGCTAGAAAATCGGGGGGGGGGGGGGGTCCCAGCTATATTGAATACGACGTGTCAGTTATAGTTAAGTATTACATATTTAACATCTATTGCATAAAAGTACATGTTATGTTTATATTCTAGAGCCTCTTCTCTATGGTGGTGGTTTCGCAATACGAAATTAGAATGCTGTCAGTCAAGTGAAGGTGATTGCTCTTCATTATGAAAGATTAAGCAAAGGTATTGGGAATCAAATTTAAATGAAACAGATATTAAATATTTGAATTTTTCCTATATACACAAAAATTAAAATTTATTGAAACTCAGTTCATAAAATTATGCTCCCTAGTCGATCTCTAGAATCTCATAGCACTACTTTCTATGTATCCCCTCTCTTTACTGCATCACACATTGATCCCAACTCTCTCTTCGCTCTCTCCGTCAAATTTTCACTATCTGAGTAGTTCTCCTTTCTTTTGTCCAATCGGAACAAGATCTTTGCTGTAGCATACGCGTTCCTCGAAACTCAAAGCCTGTCCAGTCCTCAGGTCAGACGACAAGCTGGGTACGAGAACGATTAGACCGCTTTAATAGCTTGATAGCTCTCGTTATTCTTTCAGTTAACTGGGAATGATAAAGCACAATTTGCACCTATCATCTAAAATCTTATCTCTGTACATTTTACACGACTAACATGTGACTACAATGACATTCAATCTCTCCTCAGCGCGTATCGCGCCCTCTTATCTAGTAAGAAGGCGAAAACACGCTTAAATGATCAATCAACCAATAATCGCAATCGGAGTACTATCACCAACTGATTTCGCGACCAAAAATGACTTTTCACCGTCTCGGCTGACCAGTCATAGCGGTAACGCCGGGTTCGCATGTCTCTTGTGGCCCTTAAGGAATAGGCAGTAAGCATCCCCTGTCGATCCAACTCACAACCCGCCGTGAGCCCATTGTCTTATCAGGTAAACGGGAATAAACCGTAGTCAAAAATCAGCGTTTATAATTGCTATACCATAAGAATTTGGCCCATGAATCTATTGTAATGGAAAACTAGATCTCTCAACTTATTGCAGTACTTCTAGAGCGCGACAAGAGCTTGTTCTGCTTATTGATATCAGTTTTATCGAGGCAGAGCTACTTACAGTCAAGTTGATTGTTGCAGGTGTTTTCTAACAGTCGATTTACAAGATGACATCTCGTAAATTATAGGTTGTTATAACAATTAGATGTTATCAAATGAGACCTACCATCTGTTAGTCAATACTGTCTGATGTTTTATTGCATTGTGTAAGCTGCTTTCACACACTGGATTTGACTACGGGTCTGTTCCGTTTACCTGCATCAAGTCTACTGGGTCTCACGGGGTAGTGACCGGTCAACAGGGATCTTACTCCTCCAAGCACCTGATCGCACCTCTGGTATGTCCAGGGTCCGTGATTTCCCACTCTTGTTTTGTTTCTATTTAAGGTACGCTTACGTGATTGATCCACTGTTCGTTACTTTGCTTGTACACTTCGTTATAACGCCATATAATTGCAAAATATGACTGTTGAAATCCCGCAACAAAATTTTACAGTAGCCATGCTCAATTAAATCATGATCATGTTCGCAAAACAAGCTATTGGTGAATCGAAGAAGTTGGGATGACATACACATCATGCGCAGCTGCATGATTGGATGTGCTACACAGAGTATCTTGGAAGTTGATGATGAGCAACCTGCTAATCGTTCCTGTTTTCATACTTTAAGTGTGTGTTGCCGCCTAATGTCTGTGCTTGAAAATAAAATATCCAGTACGGATGCAATGTGGCTGATTCTGAAATTCACATGGGGATATATCGAATCGATAGTATACTAAAATGATATTACTGAAAAGACAACGAACGTCGAATTATATGGAAAATGTCGAATTCTAAAGGCCACGCTAGAGATGTCTTCTTCGTCATGTTAGAAGATTCATAACATTCTGCCTACGTAAATTGTAAAAACATCAGGTAACAAAGGAGCACAATACCATAGCCCATGCGATCCAACAGCATTATGTTGCGAAAACTGATCACCAAAAAACTACGAAGAATACTGTACATAGAGCGAACGTTTCGAGCATTGCTTTGATATCAACCTTCAGAGTATACTTGTGCTTAAATATAGACTTATCAAAGACTTTTTAGAATGACTGGTCGCTAGAGAGAAAAAGTTTCGATCTACTTGTAAACTATAATTCCCGGTCGATTATCATGAAACTTGATGTCACTGCTTTACAAATCTAGGAGCTGCTCAACTGAATGCTTTTACTTGTTTAATTGATAGGTAAACGTCTAAACAAGATATTATCATATAACGGGATCTATCACAGTAGAGGCAGGAACTATAAAAAGGAATGGAAATTATAAAAAAGACCATAATATGTTTTCTACCGTAGCCTCGCTTTTATGTGAACCTTACAATGAATTTTAGATGCTTGTCCTTTGACGTTTTTTATTTGTAAGTAATCAAGCATTTCACATGTGAGATAAATAACAAATGTCCAATTTC
Organism: Ostrea lurida; assembly: GCA_903981925.1. Taxonomy (NCBI): domain Eukaryota; kingdom Metazoa; phylum Mollusca; class Bivalvia; order Ostreida; family Ostreidae; genus Ostrea; species Ostrea lurida. Next base: position 35,904 of record CAJDSM010028933.1, read on the forward strand.
TACAGAACCCAAACAACAAGATAAAGAATTAGCAGAGTACCTGCGAGTAAGATAACGGAATGAAATTGTAAAGATGTGTCAAGCAAAAGTGTAGCTTCCAGAACTTAAAGAACTGCATAAAACTGTGAAAGCACGGAAAGCTTAGAAAATATGCAGAAAGCTGCGAAAGACTTGGAGTGCCGGAAATATATGCGTAAAGTAAGTGAGTAAAGAGATAATTCTCCTGAAAAAGTGTGTTGTTTTGATGTTCTTTAAGTCTCAGAGAATATTCCGTCACTAATTCTGCTTTGACTTGGATAATTTATTAAACACCTTGACCATTAACGCATACTACACTTACCAACTTTATTGCCAAACGGGACGATCTTCAGCTTCTCATCGCTAACCTCCCATGTATTTAGTTAGCAATAATCTCATCATCAACCTGCACTATTGGCTGTGTTAGTCTCTCCAACTTATTCGATACACAAGACGCGTCCGTCTCTGAACACGTCAATAGATCTAGTTCTTGAATAGCAGTACAGCACACGTACAGGTCTCAACAGTCACGTTTAAAGACAGGCATTTCCGTATAAATTCATCTGGTCGTTTATACAGATTTAGTTTACCAATTACTGACCTACAATTGAGTCAAAGCTGGCTGATGTGTTCATAGCCATGGTTAAGCCGTTTTTCAACATCTGATTTGACTACGGATGTTTCCGTTTGCCTGTATCAGACTAATGGCTCACGGCGGTGTTGACCGGTCAACATGTGGCTATGCTTACTCCCCCTAAGGCACCTGATCAAGCCTCTGGTGTGTCCGGGGTCGTGATTTGCCCCAACTCTTGTTTTGTATTCTATTTGAATTCCGAGCTTGATCACTGTTCGGTTATCTTTGGCCTTTACATATGGAAACGTCACCATTGCGGGTGGGAAGATTGAAAATTTAGACCTTTGCTCGGCCCTACGGCCTTACGGCAGGGAGGGATCTTTATCGTGCTACACCTGCTCATGACCGGCGAAGAACAGTTGACGAGTTGACATTCGCAGAGCTTATGCAAGATGCGGTGTTTGATTTACAACATTTGAATGATATTACTATAGTAGTACTCTGTAAGTTGTGTCCTACCCAACTATATGTCCTTGTATAAAACATAACTCTGTCTCTGCGTTTTAATTCGGATTCGATATCAACTATCGTGCACTTTACTCTTTCGAACTTAACGATCCTCCGGAGTCTTCTATGGAAAGAGTTTAAAGAAAAAGTATTAAAATTAAGGTACAGTGTTATATAGTATGGATTATCGTAAATCAATTTGGACT
>CAJDSM010028933.1:37233-50409 GCA_903981925.1 Ostrea lurida
TGTGTATAAGTATTGGATTATCTAAATCATTTGGATGTGAAAACTTTTGAACCATAATGTGATATCTGCACAGCTTATCATATACTAGTACCCTACAGTACACAATAGATACCTAATCAATTGAACTGTAAATAATCTGAGCTGCATAGTTGTACAGTGCAAAGATCACTACAGTAAAATAAAAAGCACCGAGCATAGGCCTCAATTTTGCAGCTCTTCACTGGCAATGGTGACTTTTCCATGTTACATCAGATGTAGCACGATAAAGATCCCTCCCTACTGAAAGACTGTAAGCGCCGAACATAGGCCTAAATTTTACAGCTCCTCACTGCCAATGGTGACTTTTCCATGTGAGTGAAAAATTCTCAAGCGGGACGTAAAACAAAACACAATCAATCACTCTGTGCCTCTGGCCAACCACATAATTTTTCACCTATCCTGGTAGCACCCCGATTAGTGCCGATACCCGATCACTAAATCACTCCGGGGCCCTTTAACACCTACACCTGCCGACAACAAAACCCCCGTGCATACCACTGACACACTGTTATTCTCTTTCAGTGGCATTTCAACCTCATGATATACACTGCAACTGCAGACCATGCTGCATCGGAGCCACCTTGCGACCTCGCATCCCCTACCGGAGTACCCATCACGCTTCCCTGCCTGTATTTCACCGGGATGCCTCGTCATTTAACCATCTGGGACTACCTCGACCAGAATACTATGCCATTGGAATTACACAACTATACACAAAATCACTAACAACAAAAAAAGAAAGAAACATTTACGAATTTAATTGGTTAGGCAAAAACAAGCATAATCAATAATCAATCAACCATTTCAAAATGAATCTCTTATGCTACAACACTCGAATAATTTCATCTATAAGAACTACCACTCGAAAATATTTCACTCATATAAAGACGACGTCACCATTGCCGGTGAAGGGCTGCAAAATTTGGGTCTATGTTCGGCGCTTACAGCCTTTATCGTGCCACACCTGCTGTGACACGGAGCCTCAGTTTTTTTCGATCTCATCCAAAGGACCGCCCCATTTAGTCGCCTCTTACGAACGCAAGGAGATGCTGTGGAACTATTCTAACGCGGATTCCCATGGAACCCCATTTAGTCGACTCTTAATGTGATGCCGAGGACCTATTCTAACCCCAAAACCTGATGACAAAACGATATGACTTTAGTTTTTTTTATCGTCAACTTTGCATCAATACCAGCATGTGGTATTTCTCGGGCATAAATCGAGCTACTGCACAATCGAAAGTTGGGAAAATATTACATGATCGACATCCGGTTGTGCAGTAGACTATTTAGTTGTGTCGGGCATAAGTTGGCTAATGCAAATCAAAGTTGGCCTTAATTCGCCAAAACGTAAGAATGTGATTGATTGGTTGATTGATTATTTGTTGTTTTTCGTCCCGTTGAGGATATTTCACTCATATTGAGACGTCACCATTGCCGGTGAAGGGCTGCAAATTTAGACATATGCTTAGCACTCATGGCTTTTAGCAGTGAGGGTTCTTTTGCGTGTCACACATGCTGCGACACGGGACCTCCGTTTTTAAGGTCATATCCGAAAGACCCGTGATTCTCATTTCTAAATGCCGAGCTCTTGGCGAAGGAGCAATCACTACCTATTTTCACGTCTTAGGTTTGACGCGGTCGAGTTCCGAGCACGGGGCTCGAACGCACGACCTCCCGATCACAAGGCGATAGCCACCGCGACCGGTCTATTTGATATTCATGATTTTAAAGTTAGCAATGCAGTCTGATGAACAATGAAGTTGAACTATTGGACAAAGAAAAACCCCAGTCTCAATCTTATTCTATCACCACCAGAGTGCAAATTAAATAAACTTAAAACACCGCCCATTACTACCATGTACTGTTTAGGATGACACATTTTTTTTAAAGACAAATAATTGTGCAGGAGATCGCCAGTTACTACAGAAAATTTTAATTTGTGCTGTAGATTGACCAAATATTAAAATAGTGAAAAATATTTTTAAAAAACAACGATGTTGAGAATCAATTGACCGTCATAGCCACAGGATTTGGACGTTATATTTGGTAAGAAATTTTTGGTTGCAAATTTACATCATGCTATAGTATCATCAAGAAATTTTGTGATTGGGTATTTTTATAAGCATTTCATCAATCAATCAGTTCCTCACTGACAATATCTTTGTAGTCTGATTAGGCATTCCAACAGTCTACTAGTATTTGAATTCCTATGGGTACGAATTGTGCACCTTTGTTAGCTGACCTGTTCCTATCTTACGAGGCAGAATTTATTTAAAAGCTTGTGCATATGAAGGAAATATCTCTAGCAGGTGCCTTTAATTCGACATTTTGATATACAGTAGAAGCACAAATATTCGTCATGGATTAAATTTCGTTGGTAGCATCAATCAATGAAATTAAATCCATGATGAATTTTTTATCCATCTGTTGATAAGTACAGAGCGGTCTGAAATGACGAAATTAAATCCCGACGAAATTTTTTTGGGAATCAAAACAACGAAAATTGTGCTTCTACAATATAAACGACGTTTTATCTATTGATAATAATCATTTTCATTCATAAATCCCCGTGGATTATAAATAAAAGACACCACAGAGTCATTCATATCTGCGTCGTACTTGGATATTTTACTGAACATAAACATTAACGGCAAACTAACAACTACCATCATCACCTGCATATTGTGTTTGTCTCTTTTACACAAGCGCTTAGTCTGTGTATAATTAGTTTTTTAATCTAGGCATGCTAATTACAAACAAGTTGTTGCTGCAGGAGTTTAAACCTTCAACGTTTAATTAAAGTCAGCATTTCGCACATTCTGTGGTCGATATAACAATCTAGTTTGTCCGTACAACCTGCCATCGGGTCAAATGATGTCTGGTGTGTTTCATAGCCATTGTTAAGTCGTTCTTTATACACAGATTTTGACTACTGATGATTCCGTTTATCTAATCAAGACAATGTGGTCACAGCGGGTGTGTCCGGTCGACAGGGGATGCTTATTCCTCTTTGGTACCTGATCCCACCTCTGGTGTATCCAGGGGTCCGTGTTTGCCCAACTTTTGTTTTGTATTCTGTTTGAGAATGTTTTCGTTATCTTCGCCTTTTTGTCAACACAAGTTTTAGAGAGAACACAGCAGATATTTTTGATACGCATGTACATTGTAGGTGTTGTGGGAGTGTATCATGATAAATAATGTCCAATTTCCAGTGGATGAGCTTGATTTTGAAACTTTTTGAAAAGAATATTTCTCTTTACAGCAAATAAGCTTATCTTACAGGTGTTTCAAAAGCCTCGTTTCAAATTAGCAAAATGATTTTGCAAATTCGATGGTCGTTTTAAGATTTTTTATTTGCAAGGACAAGTTGTCAATGGGTCGAATGCTGCCTTAAGTGTTTTATACGAATCGTTGAAGGGAGTGTTTCACGATTTTCTCCAAATTGATTTATTTATATCCTGACGAACTCGAAATAAAAAAGAAGCCACAAATGGACATATCTTCCTATTTGGAATTTTACTAGATATGATCTTAATGGCAGACTGCAACTATATTATAACGATAACGTGATGATTTTGACTTTGCAATGTCGCAACTTTCCTTTTCTTATTTATAATGTCACTATCATCTGCTTATGGTGTGTATTTCTCCAGGATTCGATACGCAAGGGCATGTCATGCGTAGATTTTTTAAAGCGAGGCCAACTACAATCAAAAAGTTGAGTTGCAGGGTTATAACGAATCTCGTTTAATTCATCATTGCAAATTCTACGGTCTGTTAATGCTTGTTTGCGATTACAAATATCACTAAGCTCATATTTGACTGATTTGTTCATACCCTTTGTTAGAGCTGTCATTTCTGTTCTAGTATGACGACGGGTAACCCCGTTTACTATGTTCGACTAAGGCCTCACGACTGGTGTGACAGTCAGCAGAGGATGCTTACTCTCCATGGCACCTGATCTGCCTTCGCTTGTCGGAGGTCCATATTGCCCTACACTCGATTTGTATATATGTTTTTTGCGACTATGATTAGAAAACACATTGTTACTTCGCCATTTTATTATTTTTCACTATAATGACCAAAATATACTGTCAAATGCTTTTGAAAGCCTTTACAAAATATTAAGTTAAGCTCATTGTAGAGGGTTTATTATTTGTTGTGTAAACAAAGTCTGATGTATGTTATCTTTTATTAAGTTTTCAATACGTATGGTTATCAATATAAATTCACAGTGTATATAGCTTTTGGTAAAATGTGACAGTTAAATTTGTGACTTTTCAAACTTCAGATTTTAAGGCTAAGTTGTTCCCTATATCCGTGCATTCAGGAAATCCAAATCGTTGTTGTAAATTTTGCATCATTTATATATCTAATGTCAAACATTCTTTTTAAAAAAAGTATTATCCAAAATATATGAATCCAGCCTCTATAAGTCGCTCTTACATACTGATTTTGACTTCGGATTACATGTACTCAGTTTACCTATCAAGATTTAGTGCTCACTGTGGGTGTGATCGGTCAACAGGGGATGATTACACCTCATTGACACCTACTCCTTCCTCCTCTGGTGTGTCCAGAGGTCCGTGTTTGCCCTAATCTTAAATTTGTTTGTGAGATTGATAACTCTTCATTATTTTCACTTAGTAATTTATAAATGTAGATTTTGTATAATTGCAGTGTTATAATATCTATCTATGATGAGAAACTAGACACCAAAAATCTGTATTGGTATAAACTCCAAGTAGAGTGAAAGATGAATGTATTTTATTTCCATTGTACTTTGATGAATTCTTTTATCACATATAAAGTGTTAGCATATTTATTTCACCCTGATCTGTTCTGATTTATTATGACAGAACATAAGCAATTAAATATTATGATAATTCAAATGAATGTCAGTCATTTTCGTAAAATTTTCACCTCAAGACTTTTGCAGGTTTTATATACGTAATAGAATTCAATTATGAATTTAAACAAGGAAGCTTTGGTCGCATTAATTCTTTTATGATTCAGATGGTCTTTGCAATCGTGCTGAAACACTTGTTTACATTCAAGTATAAATATTTATTAGAATATTTTATACTACGTCACAGCATATGTTTTTGTATTCATTGGTACGCTTTCTCATTGTTGAAAGACGCGGCAGCAATCCTTGGACTCGAAGCAAATCATCGACGAAACTTGAATATTTCTTGTAGTTCAGAGAAGTCAATAATGAGATAATAAATAGATGAAAGTACTGGTGAGTTTTGATATCCCACATCATTTGGAATTTCGTGATCTATCTGGAAAAAATGAACGTTTACGTAGTCATTGTTTTCCATTTCTAATCAATGTGTATCATAGAAATGAAACATATTTGTTCTTTTTAAACATTTAGATTCGCATCTCATCATTGTATCAAGGCCATTCCGTCATACATGCATATTGGAGTTGCTAAAATTTTCTGTCCTACCTATTAAAATTTCTGAAATCACCAAGGGAATCCGAATGGTGGTCCTTCATGATATGGTGGCCCTCCATTGGCAAATGGTTTTTCAGGAACGTCGATATCGTACACCTCATCCATATATTCTTCGTAAGCCTTCTGCCTCATTCGTCTTAAAGCTTCTTCTTGCTTTTTGGTGTTCTTATTCTTTTTGTTTGATTTTTTCTGAGCGCGCGTGTGTTTTCTGTTCTTATTTGATCTTCTTGTGTGTTCTTGAGGACGCGACAAGGAATTCTTTCTTTGGTGTCGTTTTTGTGGTTTTCCACGGTTTACTGAAAAACGCATCGGTGGAGGAGCTGGTTTTGGTGTGGTGGGAACTGGACGAGGAGTGGTGGGAGGGGCAGCGTTATTGCCTCCGTGCATAGCATGAGAAACAAGCCATGTGGCAATCATTTTGTAAACATTATTAAGTTGTGGGTTATTGTTTGGCAGACCAGGATATGGTGGCATCGATGGAAGTGGAAAAGGCATTGGCTGTTGAGCTGGGGAAGGGAAATTTTGTCCGTTGAAAAAGTTAAATAAGCTTTGTTGGACGGGAGGTGGTGGTGCCGGTGTGGTGGGCTTGGGTGTTGTGGTTTGTTTTGGTCTAAAACCGAAAAAATTAGCATTTTTGGATTTAGGCTTTGATGGAACATTACTCCAAGATGGTTTTGTTTTCGTCATAGAAAACTTTTGTTTTGTTGGACGATATTGTTCAACTTGAGATTTGGCTGGTTTCTTTGCGGGTTTCTCTGGCACTAATAGACTATACGGAGTAGCTTTCACATTATTCTTCGCTATCGGTCTTTCAGGAGGATTCTGGATTACCAAGTCATGAGGTTGAACGGGGTTTGAAGGCTCGGGAGGAATAACGTCTTTTGGAGGTGGTGTTGCTTTTCCAATGTTAAGAGTTCCACCAGCTGCATTGGTTGACGGTGAAGGAGCACTTGCAGTCTTCGTTGGTTTTTCAGCAATGCTGTTTGGTTTGGGCTTCGGGGGCTCGTAGGCAGGGAGCAGCGCTTTAAAAGACTTCCGTTTGCGTTTTTGTGCGTCGATTTGACTCACCAACAGCACACCGAGAAGGACAAGAAGAAGAATCCTCGGCATTGTGATTTATCTAGAAAACGGCTGCCTGCAAAATAGTAAATCAGAAATACTTATTTCAAGATTAGAACTCAGATCTTAACTACGTAAGAAAAACCAACACACACACGTCAATGTTGTACTCTATATAAACTGCATAAACCTCATGAATTTTATAAGGTGCATTATGTTTTGACGGGACTACAAATTATATAATCAACTGAATGGAATCTAAGGTATCATAATTGAATTATTATGCAATTAATTATGCATAAATCTGCAAGGTTAATGTTGGTCAAGCATTTGCTACAAAGTAATATTTCAGATTTCCGTGTCCCTGGTACGTGATGTCATGGAGGGCCTCTGCAGACAATGATTTGACTTTTAATACTGCGGTAAATCAGTTCGATTGCAAAACTCGAATTTATAATTTTGCTGTCAATCAATACTCTGCTTCCTGCAATACAGTTTGACATCGTCAAAATTCTTTGAATTTGTTGCTTTACAATTTGATAGACCATTTGCTACTTCTCAATAGGAGAGTTATATAAGAGTGACCCCACGTGATTTTTATCATCGCTAATGCAAATCCTTTACAAATGAGTAATTATCTTAATGGCCAAAAATGTCATAATTAACGAGCAAATAAAAGTAGAGAGTATTTTTGTATTCTAGATACACTCTATTTTTGTCTGAATGATTTACAAGTTGACAAAATGTTTCCTAGTTGAAAATATGAAAAACAAGGATATAGGCCACTTTGCTGTGAAAGATGTCGGACTAGGGTACAAATTTAACGCTTAAGGCGACAGCAATCAAGGAATTTGCCAAGACAATTGGTTGCCTGCGTTAATTTTATATTTAATATATATCAACCTTTGGGCATTAAGAACGCGTCGAATTTTAAGATTCAAACTGGGATAATATCTTTGGATATATTGTTGGTGTTATTTTTTTTGGACAACATAGGGATACCAGGTATTCATGGAAATGAAACGTGTGAAGAAAAAAAATTATGTGTGACCTGTTGTATTGCATATCACTTGTATAAGGGTATCTAAAGAAGCACTTGTTTTATAACAGCATTGGATTTATGGTATATTTGCAGCATTTCATCATGGTCAAATTTCCCACGTCATCATTGAAGAATTATCGATCAGTCAAGCATACGAAAGTAGTGGCAGTAATAGTATGTGCATTATTAAATTAATGAATAAAATTAACTCGATGAAATGAAGTTTGATTTGCCAAACGGAAAGAGAAAATTGGGCGGGAAAACTGGTGGCGATGCTGCGGTGTTGCACATTCGGTTTTCTTAATCAGATTTACTGGCTTCATGTCCCAGGAACTTTTATTTTGGCCTTCCCTTATAAACATAGTTTGTAGTGTTTGAAACTGAACATATAATATTTACTTTGCCTTTACATTTAACATACCGTCACAAAATTCAAGTAAACCGGAAGTGTTCAAGGTGATCGGAAATGGACCATAATGGGGAAAAGTAGACGTATTCGGATCATTTGTATAATGAAAATTGGGTTGCTCTTTAGTAGTGAAGGAAATTAGAAAAGAATTGCGTCATGTAAACGCTCAAATACATACCGCATGTACATGTACGAGTACAATTAAATAATTTTAGCAAGCAAACCTCCCCCGAGAACTAGGTCCTTCATTATATATAAATCATTATGCCTACTCCATTTCGAAATGTTTCGTGGAAGAAATAAACAATATATATATATATGATTACAGTTTTTTCTGAATACAAAACATTATTTTGCAAATGGAAATAAAATTTCTTTATCCTAAGTACATAAAAAGTAGCTACATGTCACTGATTTTCGGTTAAATTTGTGTATTACTGTTGAATAAATTTTCTCAATTTTAAAGATTTAAAAAAAAAATGATATTGTTGAAGTTAAACTTCGGTATAACATTAACTAATAACTGTTACAGTGTTGGAAATTATTTAAATTAAAAGAACAAACCTTTGATGTTAATCAGAGTATTCCGTTTTCCAAATGTGCAGGGAAACCATTTGTCCCTACTTATATATTCATGGAAATATGATAAATAACCCTCGTTAGTCTTTCACCGCACACTTATGTTTAATTGACAGGACTTCGTTCAAAATGCAAATAAGTGACATTTGTCGTTATGGTGTTGTTAAACAGGAATAAAATGAATTCATATTCTATTACCTGGTGTAGTAAAAATGCAATATTTACATGAAAACAATGACTGGGTATATGATTTCTATTGGACAAAAGTAAATCCTAGGCGGATTTATTTTTAGAAACTTCAGATTCCTTGACCTAACATAAAAACACGTTGCCATATATTATACCACCAACGTATTAACTCAATCTGATTTTTTTTAAAAAAAAGTTGCACATTGCCAATGCAATTAAATATTTCTTATGGAGATTTTAGAAAAAATCCCCGTCTCTAATGTCTTTGAAATATGCAATTTGTTTGAAACATGGAACGAGGCAATATCGAACATATTTTTCGTTTGTTCTTGTATAATTGCATTTCTAAATTTGTTAATTGTTTTAATGTTTTTCCCCATTTAATTTTGGAATTTTATGAATGATGCTATGTGAAAGTATCTGTTGCAAATGTATAAAAGAGCAGACAAAGTAATTAGTTTAGAAGTCTCATCTACATGTATGTTCTACTTTCATAAAAAGCGATTAGTTAATTCTCTTACTAACAGTGAACTTCGCTTTTAAGGAGATATATTTTTTAAAAACTGGAAGTTAAAGGTTAATATACTATTACCTTGATATGACATAATAGTCATTAACCATCTGCAACAACTACATTATATAGGGGGATTCTTTGGGGCATTTGAAAAATATATACATGTAATTGAAAGAAATATTTTCGAACACTCGTCAGAAAACCATAAAGCTATGTACATATTACCAAAAGTGATAATATCTTTATTTTATTTCAAAATTGATGTCAGTGCAAGCTGTAATCTTAGTAAAATGTCAAATTTAGCAGCAAACCTTCACGCTCCAATGTCACACTAAAGGTTTGGTGTGACAAGAATGCACATAAATTTACATTGTTAATAATAAAAAACTCGGTTGGTGAGTAATTTTGAACTTCTAAAACTGGCACGTCTTTTTTCATCCCAAATCTGCCTCATCACCACACTCGTGTAGACGGTTGTAAATTATTTTTAAAATTTCGTGAAACAAGTAAATAACATTGCATTTTCATATCATGCAACAGGATAAGAATATATCTATTGACGTAAATTCATTACCATAACCTTACATTTTTGATTATTTTTGTCTTTTCTCATGGGTTTTGTCACCGTTTGTGTCAAAATAAAGTATTATGGATTCAGTTCACCTGAAACAATACATTATTGTTCTGCAAACGCCCTTAAACCGTTCTCTTAATTCATAAATATATCATTCATATCCGTCTTATCTTTTTAATCCAATTCAATTTATACCACAATGCGTTCTTATATTGCGCGTTTTCATCTTTTGATGTCCCCTGTTACAGGTACCCTTAGTTTAGAGTCTATTCGACACTCAGAATCATATTCAAGAAACTATGGAGTCTCTTTTTTCTAGAGAGGCAAATGGAAAGCAGTCCTTAATTTCCCCGTAATCATCTACACTTCAATTTTCTTTCATTGGGAGGGTACTATATATTTTACTTGTAGTTAATGTCCATATACTAGCTTTGTACACATATTGGGGAAAGTCTAAGTAAACTAATAAGATTTATAGATTTACTTTAAAATATTTATTTTTGCGAAACGCTATTCCGGAATTTTTCCGGAAATAAATTAGCAAATAGGTTAGCGTTTCCTTTTATGACTAAGAATTACAGGAGAAAAGTCAGAAATCGTGGAGACAATTCCCTTCCCACCCATCCCAATATTTTAAGAATGTTTACTGCGCAAATGTTTTTAATTTTTCAGGTAATCAAGAGGTATTGTGCCGTGTTCGGGTAGATTAAACCAACCACAAGGAGTGCGTTCGAATAGATCGTCTTCGCAACTAATTTGGAGCCTGAAAATGAAGTACAAGAAGAATACGAGTCTGGTTCCTGTAAATGGACATTGAATGAATTTGATTGGACAGTAATGCATACAAAAAGCCGAAGTTAACAATGTGTCAAGACGAATCATAATCCAAAAAACATATGGTGTGTATGTCTCTCAACTTATTCGATACGCAAGAGCTGTTCTGCGTATAAATCAGTTTTTGAATCGAGGCAAGCTACTTACAGACAAGTTGTTGTTGCACGGGTTTCAAACAGTCAAGTTTAAAGCAGCATTTGATAAATTCTATTGGTCGTTATAACAATTTAGCTTTACCAATATGACTATCATTGAGTCAAATGCTGTCTGATGTGTTTCATAACCATTGTTAAGCCGTTTTTTTCACACACTGGTTGACTACGGACTGTTCCGTTTACCTGATCAAGACTATGGCTCACGGCGTGTGACCGGTAACAGGGATGCCTTCTCCTCTTTAGGCACCTGATCCCACCTCTGGTTGTGTTCCAGGGTCGTGATTGCCAACTCTGTTTGTATCAATGTATACTTTAAGGGACTTACGACGATTGATCACTGTTCGTTATCTTTGCTTACATACAAAAATCGAGTGTAGGCAACACGGACTCCGACAAAAGCGAATGGTAGGATCAGGTGCCATGGAGGAGTAAGCTCTGCTCTGCTGACTGGTCACACCCGCCGTGCGAAGCCCTTAGTCGAAATAAAGTAAACGGATGTACTGAATAATGTGACAATTTGGTCACATATATATGATTGACTTTATTGCCGATCACCGGAATCATTGTCATTTGGTTTTTGATTGATTGAAAATTGATATTTTAATGATTGATGTTTGGGGGGTGATTGCAAATCTTCTCATTGCCGTCAACCGGAATGAGAAGATCTGCAAAATTGTTGTTGCTTGTTTTTATAATATAATGTGTTTGGCCTATACCAATTTGGTGTCAATACACAGGTGTAATTTGCATTGTAAAATTTTAATTTTAAACTTTAAATTTTCACTCATTGCTTAGTTGCCAAGACCAACAAGAGACACTAAGGGGGTTGTGGTGTGTGTTAAATAGGAATGTCAATAAAACTTAAATAGGTAACTTATTGTTATGTCTTTATTTCAATCCTAGGACAAGGTCAGCTTTATACAACTACAATGTGCACTACTCAATTACTTGACGTTAGCAAGTCTGGTCTATAATAAATGAATCTCTATCTCACTGTGTGTTTTGTTTTTACATATAAATGCCAACACGTTGATGAAAAAACAAACACGGACATAGAGCCAGCGCGACCGATTTGTGTTACTATGTTAAGACGATGAAAATGAAACAAAACAATCCTTGACAGATATATATGCCCATTTAAAACACTCAGACGCCAATGAAACACTATTAAAAATTATAAAGAGGTTTGAAATGCCTTGTTGGTGCTATTATTATTTATGTTTGCACCACAATTACGGCATTAAAAAAAACTTTAAAAACAAGGCTTTTCCTGTGGTTTTACTCCACATAAATAAAGTACGATATATCAATATGAACACATCGATACAACACCCAAAACTTTTGCAGATTTAAAGTACAGGAACAACTTGCCCCAATAGACAAATGCTGTATTTTGTAATTATTAAAGAAAGGTGGGCTTAAATTGTCATTTCATACACACTAAATTCATAACTCTGACAGATATTTAAGATTTGACAGAAGAGTGCCATGGAAAACCAAAAATAACCACCAATTTATGAGATCAATGGAAGAAAAGCGTCTCATGGAAAAAAAACAAACCAATTAGTGCATGCATGTGTCCAACATCATAAAAATGTGGAATGTGTTCTACGTCACACGATTTTTGTTGCATGTATTTCTTAATAAACCCATGTTGACAATTTCACTACAAAACATTATTTCACTTGTTTTTGTCATGTGTTGACTGAATTTTACATACATACAAAATGTCATGTATTTGAGCCGAGTTCAATTCCGTTGCAACTCGGCCAAAAATTGGAAAGACGTTTGGCAAGTTCCCCCCGTCCCTAAGATCCCAGAGAAATTTACGATCAATGTCACTGTTCAAACAATGCATTATACCAAATTTGAAAAGTATTGAAATGGTAGTTACCAAGAAGAAAATAAAAATCTTCAATTGTTAACCATTTAATTACTGACCACTAGCCCAACCCTAATACCAAAACACTAACCTGGAATCACGATATAAAGATCAAGATAATTAACAGTGATCAGTCTCGTAAGCAAGCCCCAAACAGAATACAAAACAAGAGTTGGACAAACATGGACCCCTGGACGCACCAGAGGTGGGATCAGGTGCCTTGGAGGAGTAAGCATCCCCTGTCAACCGGTCACACCCGCCTTGAGCCCATTGTCTTGATCAGGTAAACGGAGTAATCCATAGTCAAATCAGTGTATGAAAAACGGCTAAACAATTGCTATGAAACACACCAGTTAGCATTTAACCCAATGGCATACCATACTGGCAAATACATGTATCATTATATATTAAGAGCATGCTTGGGTTTCTT
>CAJDSM010028935.1:0-12383 GCA_903981925.1 Ostrea lurida
TAAAACATTTGAAAAACATATTCTTCAATGCCATTGATATTAATTTGTTTGGAATGAGCCCACCCTGGGCTCAGAACCGCTACCCCAGGGATCACCAAATTTACAATTTTGGTAGAAACCTTCATGTTCTACATCGATATGCATTTAGCTTCTCTTACACATGAAGAGTTTTGAAAATTGGTCCCTTTTTAGAATTTTTTTTGCTCCTTTTATCATAACACCCGATCTCTCTCCCGCAACAAATTTGTAGGGGTGTATATTGGAATCGGTTTTTCCGTCCGTCTGTATATGCAATGGTTTCCGGGCTTTAAAGTGTTATCCTTTCCACCTAGAGTCACCATATCATACATATGGACTACCCATGGGATGGAGATGTTCTCTATTGAATATTGGGTCAATAGGTCAAAGGTCAAGCACCCTGGACATCCAAGTAGCAATTATCCTTTCTGTGCTTTAGAGCATTATTCATTATACCTAGAATCACCATATCGTGCATATGTGCTATCCATGAGACAAAGATGTTCTCTATCGTATTTGGGGTCAAAAGGTCAAACGTCAAGCACACAGGCCATCGAAATAGCGATATGGTTTCGGACTCTAGTGCATTATCCATATTATCTAGAGTCATCATATCAAATATAATCATGGACTACCTATGGGACAATGATGTTTCCTATCGATGATTGATTGATTGATTATTTGTTGTTTTTCGTCCCGTCGAGAATATTTCACTCATATTGAGACGTCATCATTGCCGGTGAAGGGCTGCAAATTTAGACCTATGCTTAGCACTCATGGCTTTTAGCAGTGAGGGTTCTTTAGCGTGCCACACATGCTGCGACACGGGACCTCCGTTTTTAAGGTCATATCCGAAAGACCAGTGATTCTCACTTCTAAATGCCGAGGTCTTGGCGAAGGAGCAATCACTACCTATTTTCACGTCGTAGGTTTGACGCGGCCGAGTGCCTAGCACGGGACTCGAACGCACGACCTTCCGATCACGAGGCGAGAGCTCTACCACCGGTGTTTTCTATCGAATTTGGGGGCAAAATGTCAAAGATCAAGCGCAACAGACATCAAAGTAGCAATATGCTTTTCCGGCTCAAGAGCACTATCCTTTTTACTTAAAGTCACCATATCATACATATCCATTCTGATTGCGCACAGTACCTTTTCTTATAAATTTCATGATCTTAGGGGTGGGAGTTTGGTTTTAAGGTCGGGCCAAAGTAAACAGTGATGCAATTTATCAACTGAACATTTTTTTCTTCTTGTTGATCACTATTTTCCCCATTCTTTTCTGACTTGGTATGAAGCATCTTTGGGACAAAAGGGACATAAATTGTAAATTGGAATTCTTACACTACTGGGGGCTTTGGGGTGGGGCAAAAACAGACAAAAAATCCCAAATCAAAAAAAATAGATGTATGCTTATGATGTTTATGAAGCCCTCTACTCAAATTGCAATAGTCATGACCCCAGGGACAGGGGTTCAATGAATTCATTTTCAGTTTATGTTGTGATCCTTTTTGGCAACAATATGGGGGTGAACATTTTCACAGGAATAGGGATCGCTGAAAAAATCTTTATAAAATCAGTGCTAATTCATAATAGCATTGCCAAGGTCACTCAGGTGAGCGATGTGACCCATGGGTCTCTGTTGTGATTATTCTTCTGCAAAGGGGGTATTGTCTACCATTTGAACAAACTTGAACCCCCTTCACAAGGGGATACGCTGTACCATGTTTGGTTTAGATTGACCCAGTGGTTCTGGAGAAGTCGAAAATGTACTTTTACATTTTCGACTTCTCTAGAACCACTGGGTCAATCTAACAACAAACATGGTACAGCGTATCCCTTGTGAAGGGGGTTCAAGTTTGTTCAAATGGTAGACAATACCCCTTTGCAGAAGAGATAATCACAACAAGAGACCCATGGGTCAGCTCGCTCACCTGAGTGACCTTGGCAATGCTAGACAGACAGACTGACAAGATGTGATCATAAAAGTTCACTTAAGCGTTCGGCACAGCTGAGCTAAAATTGATGCCTCAATACCAATTCTTATAAATGTAATAGTTAGGACTATTAAGACTATGAGGACCGTGGACATCGGCCTGGATAGCTCAGTGGTTAGAGCACCTGACTAGTAATGCAGGAATCCCCGTTTTGATTCCCAGTACAACTTTACATTTTCTCTTCTCTCCTATATGCTGCATATATTTGTAAAGTTTTTACTAATAAAATCATCACCATCCATATACAAGGTCATAGTGTATGTACACGTGTGAACTATACATTGCACCAAATATTATTGCTCATTTATTTTTTTGATCGGTGCACGCTAATTACAAACAAGTTGTTGTTGCAGGAATGTCAGCAATCTAATTTAAAGTCAGCATTTTGCAATTTCAATTGTCGTTTTAGGGAAATGGTTTGCCCAGACAACCTGCCATTGGGTCAAATGTCGTGGGACGAGCGGTTGAGGAGCATTTGCGTAGGTGTTGGTCCGTTAGTCGTTGAAAAAAAATTATAAAATTTTCCATTTTGACTTTCATTTTTAAATCCGGTTGAGCTATGGATGACGTCCCAGGACCCTCCACTGCTCCTTATTTCAATCTCAGTAAAAATACAGAGAATTTCGCCCGCCTCTGTCAGCTC
Organism: Ostrea lurida; assembly: GCA_903981925.1. NCBI lineage: Eukaryota > Metazoa > Mollusca > Bivalvia > Ostreida > Ostreidae > Ostrea > Ostrea lurida. The sequence continues at coordinate 2,659 of CAJDSM010028935.1, forward strand.
ATCATGACAATCTGTAGTGATTTGTTCAGGGACATTCTCAGCCGTCACATCAATCTAGCTGATCTGAGGTCGAAGTTAGATTGCAACAGAGATACGCTAAAGAAAATCTTGAACGCTCAGCAGAAGAAACAAATTTATCCATCATCTGGCACGACTGCCCTGGACTTTAAAGATTTGGATATCTCTGTTATGTACATCCTTCTAAGGAACATCTGTAATATCGCAGAGCATAAGAATGGATGGGGGAAACCTCCGCAAGATGCTGACACAAGTCTCGCAGCCTGTATAGAGCGAATCAGAACTCAGAGAAACTTGATTACTGGGCACTCATCCAATGGCGAAATGACAGACACCGAGTTTCAAGACCACTGGGACAAACTTAAGAACTCCATACTGGAAATCGAGAAACACTTCATTGGCGGTGACAAATATGAACGGGGAGTAAACAAGTTATGGTCATGTGACCTTAATCCTTCAAGAGCGGAGGAATACGTGAAGGAATTCAAAACGATTGAAGGTAAAATGGTCACTAATATACCAATTTGATTGACAAACATATTGAACCATTCATTGCAGGTATGAACCACAAGTATCTACTTACAAAGGAAAACTCGATTAAAAGTGACTAGAGCATGTACACAGATTATGCATAATAGAAATTCGTTTTACAACTGATCATTTCTGGACCTCGTTTGACTGAAATTATTTTAGATCAGAATGAAACAAAAGTAGAAGAAATTGAAACAGTTAAAGATGACATTTAATATTGCCAGAGTGAATCAAAAACAAATATTGAGGTACGAAATTCTTATCTAATACTGAACTACCACTTTGAATTATCAGTTGAATATATATTTTTTGTTTTAGTTCGCCTGGACAATATTGAGAGGGAGCACTTATCAACAAGCACACATATAACTGGTAAACTTTACTTTGAGTACATGTATCAAGTAATTTGCTGATGCGTGTAATGTTCAAATAGCGCGCCATCGTATTTTTCCATTCTTTAAGTCGACAATCATTTATATTTAGATCGCCTGGACAGTATAGAACAACAACGGTTATCAACGAACAAGTACATAACTGGTAAATATTGAGTTTTGCTGACAAGTGGAACATGTTTACGAATTCTTCCCTTGAATAACTTTTAGCTATTAAATATGAAGATCATATGAATATCAAGTAATATGTTAATGCGTGCAACTTAAATACAAATAGCTCAAGCGCACCATCTTATTTTTCTATTCTTTTAGTCGAGAATCATTGATAGATTATTATTATTATTATTATTTTATTAATTTATAAAGCGCAAAATTACATATAGTTTCTATGCGCTGTACAATGTTTGTCCTAAAAAACCATGGTGATATACCAATAAATATAAAATAAAATTAATGATAAAACAATGGAACACGCTTTACATAAAATATAGTAGTAAAACGACAAGGTGAGTAAAATTGTCTAGACAGGATAGATGCTTTATTAATTTAGATCGCCTGGACAGCATAGAACAACAACGGTTATCAGCATCTGGTAAATACTTTGAATATCGAGTTCTGCTGATAAGTGCTGCAAACTTACAAATTGTTCCCTTGAATAACTTTCAGCTGTTAGAATTGACAATTACATATTATTTATTTAGTAGTTTGCTATCTCAAAACAACAATTGTCTGTGAGAAGTACATTCCCTGAAACGCTCATCGTCCATCAACCATCCAGAAGGCGACCACCGTGCGTTCACCATTTCTTTAGCGTTTAGACGTTTCCCTTTGCATTGCCATTCGGAACATTAAACTGAAAGGAACTATCTTCATAAAAATTGAAAGATTGTCAATCATGCTATAAATATGAACACATGGTTGAAATCACCGTGCGCTCTGCGTTCGCTCACCTTTCGTTCTCTGTGCGTTCACCGTTCGCTCTGCACGTGTTCATCGTTCACTCACCGTTCAAGTCGTAAAGAAGAACGTTTCAGGGACTGTATGTTGCTTTAAACACCAATTCATTTGCTGATGTATGTAACTTGTGTACGAATTACCATCGTCCTAAATTGTTTTTACTTATCTTATTTGAAAGAATATACCATTTATCAAATATTTTTCTATCACAGATCGCCTCAGCAAATTCGAAGAACTCTTGTCATCAATCAAGAATATGACTGGTAAATCTTATTTTAAACATATAAAATGGCGAAGTAACAAAGTATCAAAACGTAATCATAGTCCAAAAAACACATACAAAATCGAGTGTAGGGCAACAAGGACCTTCGACGAAAGCGAAGGCAGGATCAGGTGCCATGGAGGAGTAAGCATCCTCTAATGACCGGTCACACCCGCCGTGAGCCTGTAGTCGAAACAAAGTAAACGGGTTCACCCGTCGTCAAATCTAGTATGAAAATGACAATCTAGCAAAGGGTATGAAACAAATCAGTCAACATATGACTTAGTGATAATTTGTAATCGCAAACAAGGTCATTATAGCGACCGTAGAATTTGCGAAATGATGAATTTAAACGAGATTCGTTTTTAACCTGGCAGCCAATCGAAAACTTTACTAACACATGTAGCGTATGTTTATGCACAAATTGAGACGTTGAGAATCTGATGATTGAAAAATGTATAAACATGGATAGAAAAGTTATGAACACTTTCTTGGTGGTCGACATGGAATGCTTACTCCTCCTAGGCACCTGATCCCACCTCTGGTGTGTCCAGGGGTTCATGTCTGCCCAACTCTTGTTTTCCATTCTATTTGAGACTTACGAGATTAATCAATGTTCGTTATTTTTGCCTTTATATTAGATTTTATTTCTTCAACAAATCTCTTCCGTATTTTACAAAGCAATGTTCTCCAAAAATATACATAATACTAAGTTTTGTTTATTCATTTTGAAGGCTAAATGTACATTGGATCTAATTGTAATCACAGGATCTGCATGGTATTACAATTACCGCTCAAAAATATAACGCTGGAATTAATCTCTTACTTTCTAAACGAAATACAAACTCAAAGTTTGGCAAACATAGACCCTGGATATAGCAGAGGTGGTATCAGGTGTCTAGGAGTAGTAAGCATCCCATGTCGAGCGATCACACCGGCTGTGGGATCTATATCTTGATCGGGTAAACGGAGTAATCTGTAGTCAAAATCAGTGTATATAGAATGGCCAAACAATTGATATGAAGCACTTCAGACAGCATTTAACCAATGACAGGTAGCACTCGAAAGCAAAATCGTTATAAAAATCAGAGAATTTCAAAATGCTGACTTTAAACCTGAATATTGGGGCACCTTCAACATCAACTTGTTTGTTAGTATCCTGTCTTGATTTAAAAATTGATCATACGCAAAACAAGCCTTTGTGCATCGAATCAGTTGAGAGATCTAAACGCCATATATGTCTCCCAGTTGATTCGATACTAACAAAAAAGTTGAATGTTGAGGTGTATAATGAATCTCGTTTAAAGTAATCATTTTTCAAATTCTACGGTCGCTAATTTAAATAATGACCTTGTTTGCGATTACAAATTATCACTAAGTCATATGTTGACCAATTTGTTTCATACCCTTTGTTAGATTGTCATTTTCGTACTAGATGTGACGATGGTAACCCCGTTTACTTTGCTTCGACTACGGGTTAACGGCGGATGGGACTGACCAGCAGAGATGCTACTCCTCCATGGCCCTGATCCTGCCTTCGCTTTTGCGGAGGTCCGTGTTGCCCCTACACTCGATATATTAATATATATAATAAAGAAATAAGTCCACAAAACGCGAAATAGATTCAACCGGTTTCATTTTCAATCTTCAATCTCATATATATATTTACGGTCACAACCATGTTTTACTGGAATTTTCTGTTTAACTTATATTGTTTTGTATTAATGTTCGAAGTCTTGTGTGGATTTAGATATAATCATTGGAAATGTTATAGGCTTTCCTTCTCCTTCACAGCAAACATTAATAGGTCAAAAGGATTTCTGAATGTCTGCAAATTTATTTCCCACATCCTTGCTAGTGTTCTTTTCAGGCAAATAGCTTTTCTTTTTAATTTGTTTTGTGATGAGTTTACTCTAAAATCGTCATGAAAACCCAATATTCCCCGATACCTCAATCGTGCAGGGGTGTTGGAGGAGGCAAAATTCTTTTCATTGATGCTATCTTACATTTTCCCTGTTATTTTATCAGTGTTGTAAAAATTAAAGGGAGGGTCCTGGGACAAGCCACCAACAAACGAATATTTAAAAGATAATTACTCCTCAGTATTGTCAAAAAGCGACCCCACCATATCCTAATTTACAATCTCTTATACCATTCAATGTATCTCGATGTTTATTTTCTGCGAGGAGAGAGAATATTGATCATCCCCATATAAGCACCCCATGCAATCATAGTTTTTAACAAAATAGACGAGGGTCTGCACATGCTAAGTCGTCAACAAAGAGTAAATCATTGTCTAAAGAATGGCTTAACAATTTGCTATGAAACACGTCAGACAACATTTTACCCAATGACAGGCCATAATAGTAATTGTTTTGGCACTTACGAGATTGATCACTGTTCCTTATCTTCGCCCTTTCACGCAAAATCACAATATATAGGCCTACATGTATACAAGTGTAAGACTCCAAAGTGCGAGTGTGTCCCCAAAGTGCGATGGTTGCCCCAAAGTGCGATGGTCTGCGCCAAAGTGCGATGGCTTGTTAAGCCTACGGACGCCAAAGTGCGATGGTCAACACGTTATTTCAAAGTGCGATGGTCTAACACGCCAAAAGTCCGATAGTGTTGGTAACGTTTGTGACGTCACGTTATTATATCGAGGATAACTGAAGAAAAGGGAGATCCGAAAATTATGAGAGAACTCGGGACTCCCATGTACTCTCTGATGTACTTTTTATCAGCTTTATCGAGCTTTGGCGCATGATTAGGACCATCGCACTTTGGCGTGTCAACCATCGCACTTTGTGCATGATGGGAACCATCGCACTTTGTGTTTGGCGCAGACCATCGCACTTGGGGCGACCATCGCACTTTGGAGAACCATCACACTTTGGAGTCCTACATATATATATATAAAAAAAACCTCTAAAGGTGTATTGCATTTTCAGGGAATAGATATGTAGACACCTCACACATACCTTTCCATCTGAAAAATGGTGACGACAATGAAGAGAGGATTCTTAATGATTTACATGTTGCCTGCAGAAAAGCCGAGGAGGAAAGGAGTCGTATTATTATACAAAGAAACCATAACCTTCTGCACACTGTAGATGACAATGGATGGAATGCTGCTCTACACGCCTCTCTCGGGGGAAACATTACAATTCTACAACTTCTGGCAAATAACAAAGTAGACATCAAACATAAAAGTAATAATGGACAAAACATTCTCCATGTGGCATGTCTGCACTCCAACTTAGAAATGAGTCGGCATATCATCCAAACATACCCAGACCTTCTACACAGTGTCGATAATGATGGATGGAATGCTGCTCTACACGCCGTTAGAGGTGGAAACATTGAAATTCTACAACTACTGGCAGATAGAAAATTAGCCGTCAAACATGAAAACAGCGGTCTGAACATTCTTCTCATGGCATGTGGAACCTCTAACTTACAAATGAGTCGTTGCATCATTCAATCATACCCTGAACTTCTACACAGTACAGATAAAGGTGGACAAAATGCTGCTCTTTACGCTGCTGGGGGAGGAAACGTTACAATTTTGCAGCTACTGATAGATAATGGAGTGGATTTTAAATACAAAGCCAATAATGGTTGGGACATTCTTCGCGTGGCATGTGCAAGTTCTAACTTAGAAATGAGTCGTTACATCATCCAATCATGGCCTGATCTTCTACACAGTGTAGATAATGATGGACGAAATGCTGCTCTATACGCCGCTGTAGGAGGAAATGTTAAAATTTTGCAGCTACTGGTAGATAATAAAGTAGAAGTCACAGAGAAAGACAATAATGGCCGGAACATTCTTCACCTGGCGTGTCGTTATTCTAATTTAGAGATGAGTCGTTATATCATCCAAACATAACCCTCACCTTCTACACGGGTAGATATGATGGATGGAATGCTGCTGCTATACGCCGGCGAAGAGGAAACATTGCAATTCTACAACTACTGGCAAATAATAAAGTGGACGTCAAACATAAAAACAAACACGGCACGAACATACTTCACTTGGCATGTTTATATTCTAACTTAGAAATGAGTCACTATATCATCCGAATATATCCAGACCTTCTACAAAGTGTAGATAACAAGGGGTGCAATAGTGCTCTGTACGCTGCCCGAGGAGGAAGTGTTGAACTTCTACAGCTACTGGCAAATAATGATATAGACGTAAACCTTAAAGCCAAAACGGGCTGGAACATTCTTCACGGAGCATGTGGAACCTCTAACTTAAAGATGAGTCGTTATATTATCGAAACATACCCTAACCTTCTACACGGTGTAGATAACGATGGATGGAATGCTGCTCTACACGCCGCTCGAGGAGGAAACATTGCAATTCTACAACTACTGGCAAATTATGAAGTAGACGTCAAACATAAAAGCAAAGACGGCACGAACATACTTCACGTGGCATGTTTAGATTCTAACTTAGAAATGAGTCACTATATCATCCGAAATACCCCAGACCTTCTACACAGCGTAGATAACAAGGGGTGTAATAGTGCTCTGTACGCTGCCCGAGGAGGAAGTGTTAAACTTCTACAGCTATTGGTAGATAATGAAGTAGACCTCAAACATAAAACCAAGCACGGCTGGAACATTCTTCACCTGGCATGTTTAGATTCTAACTTAGAAATGAGTCGTTACATCATCCAAACATACCCTGACCTTCTACACAGTGTGGATAACGATGGATGGAATGCTGCTCTACACGCCGCTCGAGGAGGGAGTGCTAAAATTCTACAGCTACTGGTGGATAATGAAGTAGACGTCAAATATAAAAACAAAGATGGCTGGAACATACTTCACGTGGCATGTTTCTACGCTAACTTAGAAATGAGTCGATACATTATCCAAACATATCCTGACCTTCTACACAGCGTAGATAATGGTGGATGGAATGCTGCTCTACACGCCGCTCGAGGAGGAAATATTGCAATTCTACAACTACTGGCAAATTATGAAGTAGACGTTAAACATAAAATTAGAACGGGGTGGACCATTCTTCACGTGGCATGTCGATATTCTAACTTAAATATGAGTCATTATATCATCCAAACATATCCTGACCTTCTACACAGTGTAGATAACAATGGATGGAATGCTGCTCTACACGCTGCCCGAGGAGGAAATATCAATGTTCTACAATTACTGGCAAAAAATGCAGTGGACGTCAAACATAAAAACAATAAGGGCTGCAACATTTTTAACGTGGCATGTTATTACTCTAACTTAGAAATGTTCCGTCATATCATCCAAACATACCCTGACCTTCTACACAATGTAGATAATAAGGGATGGAACATTGAACTACACGCTGTTCAAAAAGGAGACGTTGAAATTCTACGGTTGCTGGCAGCTAATGGAGTAAACATCAAGTATACAATCTTTAACGGCGAAGAGATTTCAACCGCAGTGCGTTTACAACCTAACCCATACCCCGGACTTGTACACAGTGAAGATACTGATAAACAGAACGTATGCTGTTTCTGTTGCTGTCCGTGGAGGAAAGTTGGTACAAGTACTAATCCTTACTACCTGTAGATAAAAAAAGAATGCACTCTGATCACATGACATCAAAACAAAACATTCGAACAAATATCTAACAAACGAAATAATAAATATAGTATGTGCATGCACTGTTCGCTATATATTTGTCAATAGATTTTTAAAGAAAACAAAATGTGCACTTTACTTTGCGAATAGCAACGATATATATTTACTCCACATTAACTGCTTTGAAAGAGGATTTAACTTTTTCAGTATTAGAACAAAACATTGCATGCCCTAGGTACTAAATTCAGATATTTGTATATTGAAAATTGGTGCTCTCCAGAATCAAATGGTGTTAAATGTAGATAAGACCAATGTATGCTCATGGGAACACAGCAAAGCAAAGCAAAATTAGAAGAAACCAAAGTTAAAAACTAGTGGCTGGAAATAATTCAATTGAAATGGTCAAAACTGAAAGCTCTTGGTGTCCACATGATGACAAATTACTTTACACGCGATCATATTGATTATGTATGTAAAAACATATCCTTCAAATTATTTACTCTTCGTAGATTAAAAAATTCCTTCCACGTACATACTAGAAAGCTTTTTTTACAATGCATATCTTACTTACCCATCCATTAACTACTGCTTGACTATTTGGGTAATTACATCCAAATTTGGTATGGAAAGAATATTTAAATTGCAGAAAAGACAGCTAAGAATTATTTGGACGCAAATTCTGTTCCTCTTCTAAACCATTTTTGAAAACTTGGTTGGCTGACTGTCTTACGAACAAAATTGTGATTTACACAAATACATTTTATTATTTAAAATTTTTCACGGTTTGGCCCCCGATTATCTTGGGTGAATTATTTGAATTTCAATCTTCTTCTTATCGTCTGCGCTCTGAATCAAATCAAGATCTCGATTACCAAAGTTTAATACGCAAATTATTTAAGTCCTCTTTTCAATACTCAGGTGTGAACTTGTTGGAACAAACTACCACAACACATAAAATCTTCTCAAACTCAACATATCTTTAAATTAATGTAGAGAAGTCATTATAAGCTGCCGTACTATTATTTAAATATGCGTTTTCATCATTCATTAAGATCTATCTTAAGATTTGTTTTTACTGATACATGTATTCCAATTTAATCAGTAATATGGAATGATTTTATTTTATTCTATATCCTGTTATATGGTGTATGTACGAAATGGAAGGCCCTAGGGAAGAATGTGGCTCGCACTAACCAGGTCACCTTCTTGAAATAAAGTATATTATTATTATTATTATATATTGATGAATGAAAAGTGCTCCGTATTCATATTTACTCCACATAACTGCTTTGAAAGAGGATTTTAACTTTTTCAGTATTAGACAGAAGCATGCATGCCCTAGCAAACTGAAGATGAATTTAAAAGCTAACATGAATTTGGAATACAGCAGTTTTTACAGTCGACATTATGGCATTGCTTTGCATCATGTCAATCATTGATTGATCTCGTATATCTTGTTTTCTACATATGTTTGTTATTGTGATATTGTAGTTTCGTCTGTTACTCATCAATTTTAGAATCGTTGCATTTTGTCACCGAGTTGAATCGATGTCGGTATAACTATACTTAGTTGAGGACCCATGCGGTTAGTTCAGCCTGCTATCTATTTATCTATTTATGGTGTTTAACGGAACATCTGGCATTTGGCCTGGGCTAAGATCTGTTAGCATATACCGATGTTTATTATTCATGGGTATGCTTACATTTTTCCGTCGTTACTGTTATTAGGATATATTTCTATTTTCATGTTTGCCCATGCTCTGTGTTATTAGGATATAGTCCTATTTTCATGTTTATCTATGCTATATGTTATTAGGATATATTCTTATTTTCATGTTTATCCATGCTCAGTGTTAATAGGATATATTCCTATGTTCATGTTTACCCATGCTTAGTGTTATTAGAATATATTCTCATTTTCATGTTTATCTATGCTCAGTGTTATTAGGATATATTCCTATTTCCATGTTTACCCATGC
>CAJDSM010028938.1:13230-25335 GCA_903981925.1 Ostrea lurida
GGGGTTTTGAGAGGAGGAGGATTGACTAGAATGTGCAAGGGGTTGTTTCTTTTGTTAACTGGATACTGGGACAACCCAGTAAAGTAAACGTGATGAACATGTATTGTATGTACACAACGCGTAACTAGTGCGTGCAATATGGAGGCAATGCGCCGTGGTATGGCCCAGTCGCTACATGTCATCACGTTAGTCCTTTCTGTCTTACGGTGAACTGAAAAAAACATGTTTTGCTCTATTCCAAATACGATGATACCGTCACCCCTGCGCCGCTATCCACTCCACACCCATACTACCATATACATATGACATGTTTTCTTGATTGTTTGATGAAGCACTTTTTGTCTTTCAGTACTTGTCAATAGCTGTAGCAGACATAAATCTTGGTTCAATGTCCCCCAACATAAGATGTGATTATCAGCCCTCCCTCCTTCATCCATGTGTGATTTTACCTTTACATTAATTCACTTTCTCATTAGTAAATAAATTTGACTTTTTTCAACATCGTCCAGTATTATGACTTTATTTTTCATGAATGACTTCCTTCGTCATTTTTATTCTCAACTATAGTACCAGCTTTGTAACCTTGTCGTTTATCTTTGAATGATTGTTGATCACATAGTGAAAAATGAGGACTTTTGAACGATCTTACTCATTACTATAAGGTTCCTAAATTCAGAGAGAACCACATCGTGGCATTGTCTATTGGTTGACATACACTTACTGACTAACCTCAATCTTTGAAGATGTATTGTAAAACGGGACGATTATCAGCTTTCTCCAATGCGTCCAACTTCCCATATTTGTTAGTAGCTAATATTCCATCATCAACCCTGCATATTGTTGTGATATACTGTATTCTTCTTAGATAACTCCCATAAACTCTATTCGATATCGCAGCTCACGCCTTGCTTCTGCTGTATTATCAAGTTTTTATTGAATCGAGGCAAGCTACTTACAGATCAAGACTTGTTGTTGCAACGGGTTTTCCACAGTCACGGCAGTTTAAAGGCAGCATTATCGCCAATTCTAAATGGTCGTTATAGATAATTACATTTACCAATATGACATCATGTAGAGTCATAATGCCTGTTGATGTGTTTCATAACCATCTGTTAAAACTGATGCGTAGCGGGCGCTGCGTCGCTACGGTTTTGTTTTCCATTCTTTCACTGTACCACTACTGGCATAACCCTTTGATCGGATTGACCATATGACAAGCTACTTTGCTATCTCGTTTTATTGCACACGTTAACCAATAAGGAGAGATCTGACGAGTACAATGTCGAGCCTAATTGCCGAGCCATTTAACCTTTGGTATGAGCGCGGGGTAGTTGACCGATGGGTGTCATATTCATAGGGTGCTTACTGCCTTTTCTACTCGTCTTAACAAAGGCAGTAGCATCCACCGTGGGCCAGTTTCCCTTACTAATGATATTTTCTACACCGTTCCAACATCTATCGGTGTGATCTCAGTAAGGGGTCCGTTTGATTTGCCCAACTCTTTGTGTTTACTTTTGTTATTCAAAAAGTATTTATTTTAGGTCGACTTCTTGTTTACTCTCGCTAGCGCCAATTTGAATATCACTGAGTTCGTTATCCTTAACATTGGCCTTCCAACACCTAAAAATAACCAGTATTTTTCATAAGATTATCTTTCTTCCATTTATTAATGAGATATACTACAATTCTAATTCTGAGGTGCTAAGATTTAATTCTGTACCCAGTATCAAGATTGTTATGTGGCAGTTTCTTATGAAGTGAGACAACAAAGAACTCTCATATCTATGGTCAGGATATGGACAATAAGGGGGTACATAGAAGCTTCTGTAATTTACGCTACTAGTGAATTTAAAGTACAGAAGTTGGCTCTGAGAGCCATGCTATCCATTTGGTGTTCTCCTCGTAACCCGGAAGTCGCACTACAAACGAATTAGGACAGGATTACCATTGTAGCGAATATGTTTTCAGTTCTCGCCCAGGTTGCAAATAGCTATGTGCACACTAACACACTTAGTTAGTACTGTTTCCTTTTTGTCTATAAGTCTAATTTATTCTACATATCGTAGGGAACGCATTTTTAAGATCATAACTTCATTGTATTATCTCACCAGCATAGGTGGCATACAAACTACGTAACAACTCCCCGTACCACAATAACAAACTCAGCCTCATTTTTACAAAATCATTGTGAAGATTCTTCACAAAATGTGGCTGTTCAGTTTTAAGCTGCCACTAATATCCCAGTCAATGGGATGGGTGAAATTATGAATTACTGTGATAATCTATATTTGCGTAATTGCCAAAACTTCAGACAATAAGCCCTTACAACATTACCTTGGTCTGGATCTAAGTAAATGTTCCATCTGAATCAAACTCCTATCTTTACCTTTGTCACGGAAAATATCGATCAGTTGCCTCCGCCAAAGCGAACAACTTCATGATACGTATTGTACAACATAGCATATGCCCGAAAGTGATGTAAATGCAAGGTGGATTCTGAAAAAATTCGTGATAATCCCAGAACTTTTTCTCGAACTCATGTCCTCAACGCATAGAATAGTAAAGACTATATTTTTCTTTTAAACATTATGGAACCAGATCATCTCTTTTAACAAGCTAATGGGAAGTTGAAAATATTCATAGTCTAGTGATAAGGCTCATTTATTAAAATTTGTCTTTAATTCTGCAACCATCTGATTCTCGCACACCCAATATCTCCTGGATGTGTGTTTGTGATTACTTAAAGCACATGCTGGAGGTTCCTACATTGTCGAATATCTTCTCAGGCCGCGTAGCCCAGATGGCAGAGAACCTTAAGTGCCTACACAAATATGGCGAACGAGGTGGTCTGGCTGGGTTCCGCCCTGATGGCTTCCAGTGGGTCGAAAGGTCACCTGATAGAGCCCTGTGGGGGGCCCAGGGGCGAAGTCCCGGCGGATGGGCCTTCCCTGTAGTTTGTACTCCTAATAAGCAATGACCATAATTTTGGGTTGTATAAAAACGGACCCAGTCATAGGTAAATTTCCTGCCGTAACACCAATCACTGAAATCTTCTTTCGCCAGGATGGCGTTTTTCATAATACTAAATGCAGTGCTCAGTACCGTTCGGGTCTAATTTTTGTAATTGTTTTTTACGAATATGCATCTACTTTTTTTTCGTCGTCGGTCTTTCAAACTTTTACAATGACTATTCCTTTAAACTTATAAAGCTATGCCTAAAATCCACAGACATACACCTCTCCCCCCCCTCCACTAAAGTTGGGTATGGCCTGATTTGCAATACTGATGTTTTCAGCATTTCATTGGACGATCTTAGAAGGGTCATTAGGGCTTGAAAACTATCTCACATCCCCCAAAAAAGGAGATTTCTTTAACAAAATTGACCATAGAGATATCCTTTCTCCCTTTAGGTCTCTCTCTCTCTTCTCTTCTTCTCTTCTCTCTTCTCTCGTCCTCCCTTCTCTCTCTCCTCAGAATCGTTCTCATCTCGTCTCTCTGTCTTCTCTCATATAATTGCCATAAATCCACCATTCTTCTTTATACATACCGAGTTAATAACTGCAAATCATCCGAGATTAGTTAATAGGCCGTCACTTTTAAAATCTGACCTTTCAATGCATGGTGGCCATTATAAGGTTTATTTAGAATAATAAAAAATATAACTGTGAATGCGCTTGTCCGCAGAAAGGGTGTTCCTTGGAAAACGATTCTTTAAAATCTACCAAATGGATGTGCCAGTATAAGAACAGATAACAACCAAATTTGAATGGTCTGATTTTTGGTAATCCCAAGTCCGTTGGAAATTCCCCATGAGCACGAACTGTGTTTTTTGTTAATCTGGGACCTGTTTTTATATTCATTACCGCCCATTCATTCAATAGTTTCTACATGAAAAGATATCTCTAGAACGAGTGGTTCTTAAATGCAAACATTTCTTATATATCAACGACGTTTTTATCTCTTAACTCGATTTTCGTCCAAATGTCTTACTTGCTATAATCTCACGACAACTAGAAAAGAAAGATCACCACACTCTATCCTTCCATCATTTGCTCCTCGTACTTTTGGCATATCTATGAACACCTAGACATTATAATGATACAGCGTGATGACTTTAATTTGCAGTCGTCAACGTTTCCCTTTTCTATGTAGTAATATACTACTATCACCTGCTTATGGTGTGTATATTCCCAGTTTGATTCGATGCGCCAAGAGCATGCTATGCGTATGAGACTTTTTCAAAGCGGGGCCAACTACTCAACAAACAAAGTTGAATGCTGAAGGGTTATAAACGATGTCTCGTTTAAAGTCCATCAATTACATCGCAAAATTTGTCTACCGAAGTCGCTACTAAATGACCTTTTTGCGATGTATACAAATTATCACTTAAGTCATATGTATGCCTGATTTGTTTCATACCCTTTGTTAGACTGTCATATTTTCCCTACTAGATTTTGATCTATCGGGTATCCCGTTTACTGTTTATTCGACTCAAGGGTCTCACGCGTGTGTGACGGTTAGATCAGAGAGAGATGCGTTATCCTCCATGACACCTGAGCGTACAACCTTCGTTTTGTCGGAGGTCCGTGTTGCCGCTAGCACTCGAAATGTGTAATATTATGGTTATTGGATTATGATTAGTTTGCCAGATGTTAACTTCGCCTTCTTTGTACATAATATAACCAGCTAAGCTAACAACGTTCGATCAACTTTTCACAAACGGGACAATTCAAGATTCTCCATCGTCCTACTTCCCATACTCATGTAGCAATAGTTCATCATCACCTGCCTATGGTGTGTGTCTTGCAACTTATTCCATAAGCAAGAGCGTTTGTTCTGCATATAGGATCAGCCTTTTGAAACGAGGCAATGCTACTTCAACAAGTTGTTGCACGCGGGGTTTCATATACAGTCGTTTAACGGCAGCCTTTCAATTCTATGGTCGTTATACTAACCGATACGAGTTTGCCAGAAGGCCTGCTTATTGGGTTAAATACTGATCAAGGTCAATGATATCGACGGCGGGTATGACTTGTCAACAGCTGGTTTTATCTCCTCCAAGGCATTTGTTCACTTACGGTGTATTCAAGAGTCTGTGTTTGCCCAACTCTTTGTTTTTGTATTCTGTTTGGGACTTGCGAGATGTGATCACTTGTTGTTATCTGTTACCTTTTTCAAACTGTAAATTTTAACAGAAGTTTGAATGCGCCGGACATTATCATTGGAGGTGGTAGATTAAGTGATGAGTGGACGTGTACTTCGCAAGGATGTTAATGCTGTCTTCTCTAGATTCTCTCAAGCCGTCGGATTGTTGCTCGTCATCACCCCCTTGTAGCCAGGCGACTTTTATCTTCATATATTCTAAGAGTTATAACAAACCGACCTGGTTAAAATCTTATATGATGTTGAACATCTATTTGCATCGCTGGCCCAGGCACTGCGCAGCTAGCAATCAGAAGGGGCCATTTCTTGACAACGTATCATCGCGTTATTACTATGAAAGTTTGTTATAATTACTTGTACATGCGATGTTTATTGGCTTCTCAACTTTTTGTAGTGGGTGAATGATAGTGGAGATGCGAGGTTGAATGTAAAGGCAAAGATAACGAACAGTAGATCAATCTCGTTAGCTCCAAAATAGAATGCAAAACAAGTCGGGCAAACCAGGGCCTGGAACCCAAGGTGAATCAGGAGCTAGGAGGGTAAAGCATACCCTGTCTTAACCGGTCCACCCACCGTGAGCCATAGTCTTGATTCAGGTAAAACGGGAACAATTCCGTAGTCAAATCGAGTGTGTGAAAAACGGGCTTAAACAATGGTATGCAAAGCACATCAGGTCAGTAATTTGGACATCAATGGTAGGTCATAACATTGTACACTAAAATTGTTATAACGACCAATTATAATTTGCTGAAATGCTGCCTTTAAAACGTGACTAGTTTGATATCCCCTGCAACACAACTTGTCTATAAGTAGCCTGGCTCTGACTTCACAAAACTGATCATCACACAAAACAAGCACTCTTGGCGTATCGTAATAACGTTTGAGAGCATACACCATCCATTATGCAGGTTGAATGATTGAATATTCGCATACATTATATGGGAAGTTGTATTCGATGAGATGGAAGTGCTGAAGATATCGCCCGTTGGTACAGATAAAGGATCTGAGTAGTTAATTTGGGCCGTTTAATGTCAATGTTCAATAAATATCCAAGTAATACACAGACATGGATAGACTTAGTGGTGTCCTTTATTGTCTAGTTCGCCATGGGATATATTTGAAATTCGACATATCAATGGGAAATCACTTTATTATTTTGTAAATAAAACGTCGTCAATATATCGAAATGTAAGATTTAGCCACCAGCTAGAGATTTCTATCTTTTCATGTAGAAGCTTATTGAATGAGTGTTCTTGCCTTCATAAGGATATAAAAAACAGGTCAGTCTAAGAAAGGAGCACCTTCGTGCCATTGGATATCTCTTAACAGGGTGTTGGAAGACCGATTGGCCATAATAAAAGATCATGTGTCAATTCAATAATGTCTGTAGACCCCAGCATTGCTTTTATATCAACTTCAGAGTACTTGTGTGTAGAATCAGAGTGGAGTTTAACAAAATATTTTTTGTTTAATGGCTCAATCCACTAGTAAGATATTTCTCTTTGTCTCCACGTTTTTTTAAAGAGCTAACTATTATATAGTTTTAAAAAGTCCTTGTTTTAATTATCGTGAAGAATGGTCGTGTAATCAGCGTTGAAAAGTCCTATGGTTTTGATATTTTGTATGATGTGAAAGGTTCTGGGATTTCAAATTCGAAATCTATGAAGTCTCTTGTACGAGGTTTTGTTTTTTTGGATATCCGACTTTGAATTTATACCAACTTCAGGTCATATGGTAGTTATTCACAATACGTTTGAAGGTTGCATCCTCAGAACAGCTGTAATATTTTCGCGAGGGCTCGGTGGAACAAAACTAGATACCAGCAATACACTGTATATCTTTGTTTGTGAGGGTTTTTATGAAGTTTTGGAATCCACTATAGGTCGATAAGACATATTCGTCCATCTCCCGATGGACTGTGGATATTAAATTGTTAAAACTTGAAGCTGATTCTTATTTGAAGAATGTTTCGTTTTTTTTTTGAAAAGAGTATGTAGGAGTGTAAGTTACGAATTTACCTAAAGTGGAGCTAATACAAAGTTCGTTTAAGTGCTAGTTATGTAGTAATGAGCCTTGCAGACCAAAACAATATTGTTTAAACAGTTTAGCTTGTTGTCCTGCTGGAACGAAAACATATTATTCCTCTGTACCGAATCTAGTTCATTGATCACTTATCGAGGTTTACGGAACTGCAGAGAGGATGATTGTAATAATCAGCTAACCAAAAGATGGAATTTGTCTTGTGTACTATATATGATAGTATAGGAATTGTTTGGTTAGTAAGAATTGTGAATTAATAACTTGTGTTTGAATCTAAGGAAACGCCGAATCACCAGAATGTAGATGAATGTTGGTTATGATATAGAGTGTACATATTAGTATCTTATATAGTATATAGATATGATATATCTATAATACTATAGTATATATGATTATATGTATATAGTAGTATTATATATATATATTATGAGTAGTTATATACGCAGTGTATAGTCATAGGTTTGCTGGTTTCAATAAACTTGCTAACTTTGGGGGTTAACAATTGCACAATGGTGGTTCAGATATGTTGGAACAGATGTGTCCAATGTTTTCTCAGAGAAGACTCAGACTATCTTATACATTCAATTTATTTTTCAAGGGTAACTTTTGGGGCCCGGATGCATCTGGGACGTAGAATTCTGTATTGCAACAATCTGGTTTACTGGGCAAGCATCTTGAATGTTAATTTGTAAAAGAACATGATGTTCGAAAAACGTGTTTGGTAAATGAATTACGCTCCACTAGGGCGTATAAACGTGCGAGGTTCCTCAATTGCAGATTTATTGTTGGTGTACAGGCATGTGAAGATATGAACATGAGATTTAATTGGGAAAGGGAAATGTTGCCCATTTGTTTGTAGTAGATAGATATATATAATGATGTACTTCTTATTTTTTTTTAAATTCTTTGATGCTGGGCTGTGTCTGGTGCGGGTCATATGTTCCCGCCGCCGCGCCCACTCGCCGCTCATCATTTTGGGAAAGGCAGGTAATGGGTGTTACACTTGGGTGAGAACAATATTAATTAAGTTCGTTTAGATGTAACGACGTACCATTCTAATGCGATTTAGCTTGATTAAGTATCTGTCGATATATTATCAGGATTAAAATTACATTAATGTGGTTAAAGATTTAGCCTGACGATGTAAGACTCCAGCATTATTGTTCAAGTCACGAGGCAATAGGGGTTTACTGCAAGTATGTCTTACATATGAGAGTCTCTGAGATTAAGGAAAGTTGATCTGATATTAAATGTAGTGATACATAAATTAACGACGTACCGGCATAGGGAAACCGGCTAAGGGCAGTTTCAAAAAGAGTAATTCATGTAGCGCAATTGGTTAGCAGTGCGACATTTTTAATTGCACGTGGGGGGGATAAATAATTTGTGTAATTAACCAATATAGAAGTGGTTGGTTCTCAGAGTTGTTTATATGTAGGCGAACGGGTACAGAGAAAGTGTTTTTCGTGCTTCGACAACACGTATGTAACAAAAACAAAGACCAATTCGGTCAGTGTATTGGGTTCATTTCGGAAGTGACCTAGGTTTCCAAAATTGGAGGCGAGTGTATTCGAATGCTGCTCTGTGGCTTTGGAGCAAAGGCCTCTGAATAAAACGTTTCAAGGGAATGATATTGCGTCGTTGTGTCGCTTTAAAAGGTAGCTGGTGGTTGACTTTGTTCGGGCTTTTGGTGTTCATAGACATTGAAAAGTAAATACATAGGGTCCGAGATCATCGTGGACTTGTTTTTGAGCTCTCTCAAAAAAAACCGGTTTGGGCTCGGTCTAGCAATAATAATGTTTTCCTCGAAGGGAATTTGTATGGGTTTGGTTGTTCGACAACTACGTGTACACGACGTTTCGCTTGTGCCGACGAGATGGAGGGAGGGCGTGGGGGGGTTATTTCTTGCACATTTTAAACCAGTGGTGAGAGCCGGGACTTTACACCTAAGATGAAGTCCATGAGTACATGTCGCAGAGGGACGCGAAATAGGACCATCGATTGAGTCGGACGTGATAGGCTGAACCGATATGCGGTGGTTCGATATCGATTTTGCTCTTTGCGAACATATTATTTTATCAGATTTAAAATGAGTTATATTTCGGAAACAATCTGACTAATATCGAGATCATCAAATAATTTAGATTTATGGGTGTTGGGTGCTTGAGCCTATTGCGTATCGAGATATCGGACGATCTCGTGTCATATCGAATCAAGATTCGTTTTTTTTTTTCTTTAAAGTAAATCATGGGGCGTCGTGCTTGTTTACAATGGCTAATATTCCTTGCGTACGATGATGACGATATCGTGTCGATATCGAATCGTGATCGTTTTTTTTTCTTAATGGGTGTTTAATGTGCAAACTCATTATCTAATACACGGAAATGATTAAGGTAGCACCTGAATTTGTGTTCTATGGTAGCAGGTTGTAGTCATCAAACAGCCGATAAAAAAATAACATATCATGATTTCGCTAATAATTCGACATACGATATCGTCGATATCGACACAGCAAGTTGAACCAAACTACCATATACCGATCATGATTCGAATATCGACGACGATATGTCGATATCGAACGATACTGCACTAGAAGGTGACGTCGAACACGTAAGAAACGATTCATGTATTCGATATCCACACGATATTGGACGATATCGATAGCAATTTAATGAAGTTGGTATACACCAAAACATAGCAAAACGTATCAGATAGTAAATATGAATTCGGAACGAGTTCGAACGATATCGCGATATGGAGCAAGATGTAGCCAGGAGGTACCCATAAGCAAGCATGGTCTTTGAAATTCGATAATAGAAACGATATCGGCAGCAAGCTTGTGCATCAAACTCCGTAAGAAATACTGATTTTAAAAAAACGCATCATGATTCGAATATTCCAACGACATCGTCACTTAAACTTTTGATTATCATAGTCACCAGAAGGTTACTTTTCGAGTATCTGTTACCGATATCGTGTTCGTGTTTGACGCGATTCAGTCGATATCGTATCTACATCGTGTCTTGGATCATAACTCAAAGAAGCAGGTATTTTCTTAAACTTCTCCGTTAGGAATACGGTAATAATTCACTTTGGTAAGAATTCATTTGTGCAGTCCTTTAAAACATTGCTTCACTGTATATGAGATCATCTCTCTTCGAGGAATCCATTTGAGACCAAGTGCCTAATTTTGAGATGTAAAGTGCCTAAGCACCATGCACAATTGCAGAGATTCGTAAATTCAAAACTACACACGATGGGCAATGGAAATGTGTGAAAGTTCATAAGACCACTGTACTCTTCCTGGACTATGCTTGGTTCTCTTGCATCTCCAAAAGGGCTCATGGAAGGGATATGTCACCTTAATAGTGTGCGCCTACAATTGTCTGGCCATGAAAACACTAGATGAAACTCCTTACCTACCCATGTTTAGTATGAATCCAGATTGCTCGTGGACATCATTTTTGGCCTTCGAGAATTGCAGCTGACTCGGGGTGCACATATTATCAAAAAGCATACGAACGTGTAGCAGACTGCATCCGGGAAAGCAAGAAATTCAGCAGAGGGACACCTACCATCTAGTGTTTTCATGGCCAGGACAATTGTAGGCGTACACTATTAGGTTGACATATGCCTTCCATGTAGCCTTTTGGTAGATGCAAGAGAACCAAGCATATCCAGGAGAGTACAGTGGTCATGAACTTTTCACACATTCCATTGCCCATCGTGTGATAGTTTTAAATTTACGAATCTCTGCAATTGTGCATGGTTCTTTAGTCACTTTACACTCAAAATTGGCACCTTGGTCCAAATGGATTCTGGGAGGTATCTCATAGTGAACAATGTTTTAAAGGACTGCACAAATGAATTTCTTACCAAGTGAATTATTACACTATTCTAACGAGAATGTTTAAGAAATGACCTGCTTCTTTGGGTAAAGTCGGTCTCACACTGGTGAAAATGTGAGAAATACCCCCCCTCCTTCTCGTGGCAAAGCGAAATGTTACAGTAGTTTGTGAAACAAACCTATACAATTTTCCTTGAGGAAAACATTATTATTGTAGACGAGCAAAACGTTTTTTGGAAAAACAAGTCTATTTACTTTAAATGTCTTGAAACAAACCGAACATCAACACCAGCTACTTTTAAAGGACAAACGAAATATATCCTTGAACCTTACGTTTTATCGAGGCTGTCAAAGCAAGATAGATCAACCCACGCTCAATTAGGAAACTGGTCACTTCCGAAATGAACCAATGCNGTTTTATCGAGGCTGTCAAAGCAAGAGAGATCAATCCTCGCTCAATTTGGAAACTGGTCACTTCCGAAATGAACCAATACATGACTTAATTGGTGTTTTTGTACAATACGTGTGTCGAAGACGAAAAACACTTTCTCTTGGGTTGTCATATAAAAACACTTCTATATGTTTAATACAAAATATTTTATCAGTGATAAAAATGTGCATGCTAAATTGCTTAATGAATACCTTTTTGAAACTGACTTAGAGGTCCTATGGGTACGTGTGAACTTGTAATGATACATTAATAATCACTTTCTTAATTAGACTTATATGTAAGGGAATATTGATAAACTTTTGCGATACTGAAGATTAATGTGGATTCTTACATGTAGCAAAATCTTAACCACATTAATGTAATTTAAATCTGATAATATATCTAAGATATTAATCAAGCTAAATCGCATTAGATGGTAGTGTAATTAAAAGAATTAATTAAATTGTGTTCTTACAAGTGTACACCATTACCTGGCCTTTCCAAAATGATGAGAACATATGATCGCACCAGACAGCCCAGATCAAAGAATTTAAAAAAAAAATAGAAGTACAGTATTATTATTATTATTATTACTACAAAAAATGGGCAAATTTCCCTTCCAATT
>CAJDSM010028943.1:0-39693 GCA_903981925.1 Ostrea lurida
TAACGTTTATGCGCTGTTGTTGATAAATTGCTTATTTTTAGTAAAGAAAAGACACAGAGAACATGTGCAGTAATACGACGTCACAAAATGCAACTAGTTCACGCGCATGTCACGTTTGAACAATACGACGTTTCACAATTGAATCTTGACTGTTGTATACTGGACGTTCACTAATGAAACTGGTTTCAAGCGGTCGACTGAGGTAATGTTTTTCCGGCGTTAAAAGAAGAGGCTGTTTTTTTTATTTGCAAATGTGCTAACTATTTTGAACACTAACGAGGGGAGGGGGGTAATGAAGAGTAATGCACTTAAAATGATTAATTAACAATCAATTTTTTATAAATTCGATTTCAAGAGAAACGTATACTCCATACATCGACGACTTTGGAACGAGTCCAAACGCAGTCCGATTTTATATTCATTGCTTTAAAACACGTGGTACATTTATTAGTCTCGCCACCCTATCAGTGGCAGATTTCAAAGCCCCCCCCCCTTTTTTTTTCAACCAAAAATAATACTAAACAATACTAATAAAACTCCAGATTTGGCACCAAAATGGCCTTTTAAAAAGGCTTACCTACAACTGCCCCCCCCCCCCCTTTAAAATTTCTGGATCTGTCACTGATTTTCCTTCTAGCAACATTAAATCCTTCGTATGATTTATGTAATTTAATACATGAAAAATAAATTACTACCGTACACGTTTTATTATTATTTTTAAATTGTAACCTTTACATTGACAAATTTTGATTTCTTTATGGCTTGCAGTGCGATTTTTCTCGTCTATAAAGCAATATGTCTGAAGGAAAGCACAGCTACAAACAACGATACTCGTTTCTGCTTCTTCAAGTTTTGGTTTTTCTTGTCTTTAAAATTCATATAATTAACTTTGATATACAATGTATGTCAATACGGAATGTTGGGTGACAACAACGTATTAACAGTAAAACCTAAATCCAACAAGCAGTAATGGCCAAAGAGTATACTTTGTTTGTACAAGAAAATGAAAATATTTCTCCCTGACTATACTACATATGTACAAATCTCTTTTGTGAATAACTATAATTTTTGTCAAGTTTTGAAATATGTTGAAAATAATCAAATAATTAATGTGCATGTAATACTGAGCTTTGTCATCCAATATCCAGAAGACATACTAGTAGTCATTTACCACAAGAACCCAATTGTTCATAAAATACTTTCGCATATTTTTTATTAGTTTGAATCTGGAGAGGAGGGGGGGGGGGTCACGTAGTATTGATTTGAATCAGATAATCGATTTAAAAGTAATTTTCACACATGCATTAGTTGGGCTAGGTGTGCATTTAATAAAAAAAAACACCAAAATAAATGTTTTTCTATTTTGCACTGCTATAAGGCGAACAGAAACATTTTTTTTTTTTTTTACATATTGTTCGAAGTTACCCACAAACAAATAAATTTGTGCTAGGGTTAACTTCGACTGATTTTTAAAAAAATGTTTTTGTTGTTAAACGGACACAATTACATAATTTTAATAAATATTTCTCATTTTCTGCAATTGTATGGTATTATTTTGTTAACAATAACGGCAATGAATACTTAGATTAAATTTTTAAATACCATAAGTATTGGTTCGCTCTATTGTGAAAGTTGTCGTTCGTAATTTTCCCGGGTGGTCTTCTCGGTCGACGAGAATTTCTGTGGTAAACAATCAAAATCAAATGCATTTGCATTAACATAATCAGGTTGGGCACACACCCCTAATTTGGTACTTCAGGTCCCGTTTGGTGGTCAAAATGCCTAAATGATATACCCAAAACAACTGACAATGGTGTCGTTTTATTTCGGGCCAACAAGCAGAAAAATTATGAGCTGGCGCATTACGTAAAATATCTTGAGATCTTCCCTGACTTTGTGCTGACTATAAAATGCCAATTCACCAACTTCCACCGTGGCATTAGAGCTGGGATTGCTATAAGCACGGAGTGTGAGATAAGTGAACGTAAAATCTTCACATTTATTCTTATAACATGAAAGAATGTTCTTTTAATTGTCTAGAAAAATTTTACTCGGTCATGAAGTTTCACTTCCACAATGTTGGATTCGGGAGCGTTCCTTTGATCCCGATCATCTTCGGACCTGTCAAAATTACCGTTACAGTTCATAACATCATTAAAATGTTTGTAAGGCGGACCTCTACTAACTAAAAATAATTGTAATTTTCCGGAATGCACTGATTATACCTTGCAATTTGTTAAAATGAATTGTTTGATTTAGAAATCGTGTTTACAAAAATGTGTGGATGCATATCATGATTTTTTTTTGTTGCTCGGTGAACAACGGACCTTTTTGTTGAAAGAGCAAGTTCATTTTCTTGGTCTCTGTAAACACTTTAAATAACTTTGGATTTCCTTTTTTGCAAAAGCTTCACTTTCCACCTTTAATTTTTTTTTCTGACGGATAAGGAAGAACATATTCATAAATAACAGTAAATGTGATTTTTTAATGCAAAATAGTGTTCTATTTCTTTTTCAAACGAAGATAATAACAAGAATGGGCCTCCGTACAAAATTCTTAATCTTTTGCTGGTAGTCTATGATAGATCAAGATATTTCCATTGGCTACAGACGTTCTTTAAAAACCGGGTGGATCAAATATAAAAAGTACAGACTTTCGCGACGTTGCCCGTGCTGCATGACCCCAGCAAACGTGTTTGGGAGTAAATGTAGTTTACAATATGATGAAATTCGCGTAGTTCTACGAAAGAGACGGTTTTAAAACGCCTCTGCGCAAAAATTGCCACGGTAGATTTTTTTCCAAAATATCTTAAATAATCAGAATTACTGTATTGTATTTACCACTCCAGAGCCATCATGCGCCGTTGTGCATTCAAGAGAAATTTCGAAATGCACGAAATAAGACTCCATATGGTCAGTAAACAAAGATACCGATTTGGTGGATTGACCACCAAATGGGACCTTAAGTCCAAATAGGGGGTGTGCCAACCTGATAATGGGGAATGTTTTTATTTTCGAAAATTGTCTAAGAAGATACAACGGTGAAATAAAAAATCTGGAGTACAACATCATCGGTCGAAATTATTCAATTGGTCGAAGTTAGATTACGCTATACCCTAGCTAGGTCTTCGCTCGCACCAAAACGGTAGCACCGTCAACATATTATATATTATCATAAGTTCATGATCATTAGTTCAAGAGATAGCCTATAGATGGCTATACTTGTGATTGCACAACACTTGACTTAAATTCAATTGCAATTATGAGTTAAGTTTAAGTAATAATTGCTTTCTTGACACATGGTACCTTTTCCTACCGTTTCAGTGCACCATTTACCTTCTAGATGAACTGAGTGCGGTTCTGCATCAGTGTATTTCGAGGAAATTCGAAATATCGAAATACTTAACAAGTTGTACTAAAATTTATTCGTCTACATACATTTCATTTGCATAATTGCAGATATGATCTTCATACATAGAAATTTCATAAAATGTATCTGTCTTTGTGCTAATATGACGTGTTTATTTTGAATTTGAGTTGAACCTTTATACAGGAATGTCATTTGAATTTTTTTTTTCGCTTCGAAACTTTACTTGTATCATTTAGCATTTAGACTATCAAGTCTACTTCCGGTTATGAGAAAATGGCATTGGTAAAGCGACCACATGGTCCAAATATTTTGATAACAGGTGTGGATCGTAGAATGCTGTTACATGTGATAATTATAGTGATATGTGCTATCTTATGGTGTGGTGATAACTTTAAATTAAAATTGTGACTGGTTTTATTTACATTAACATTGTTATGATGGTGTTTGAATTTCTTTGTAGGAACACCTGGCACAGGGAAATCCACCTTAGCAGGAGAACTTGGTCAGAAAACAAACCTGAAATATGTCAATATAGGGGAGATTGCAAAGGAGGGTCAGTTATACGAAGGATGGGATGACCAGTATCAATGTCCAATTCTGGATGAAGACCGAGTAAGGAATAGTAGATACATCACAGTCTGAGCAAACAATATGGCTTACGGCGTGACCGTGTTTGAGGGTGAAGCAGAAAGTATAGTTGGTAAATAGCTCTTTAAATAGAGCTAATGTTGTGACTATACCGGACTTGAATGGGGGACTTTTCGACCCTATGGACGTCACGTTTCGACATAATATTTTTCAACCTAGTAAATTTGATTCTACCCCCCGAATAAACACTAGAAACTATTCGTGACAAGTCCTTTCTTGTCTAAAACAAGTATATATGAAAAACACCCAAAATTATATTATATTCCCCAGAGGCAGAAACACGTCTGTTCTCTACCAGACCACGAGGTATATATGACAGATTTGGGGTTGTGTACTTCCGGCAAAAGAGCCCGGTACCCCGGACAATCCGCCCCAGACCAATTTTAACAGACCCAAGTTCACTACATTCCCCCCCATTTTGAGGAGGAATGTCCCAATTCCGAAAACCCTTTCCTAACTCTAGCTTATCATTGACCCCCAAAACCTGTCCTACCAGTTCAAAAAACAACACAAAAATCAAATTACTTCCATCATATACAATTATCATCAATGGAACTTCGACGCAAAACAACATCACATGGAGCATCACAAGTTCCAGCAAAGAACTAACCCGCTTACCAACAGCGGGTTACTAGATAGCAGGGTTACCCACCCCGCACTTTGGGGCCTCTTGAGTGTGGCGGAGTTTACCACTCCTCGCACGACTCATTAAATTTCTTCCGCACTTCCTTGCGATGACCGAACTAGGTTGTCCCTGGTCCACTGGCCCCCTAACCTGGACCGTAAAGCCAACCCTCCACGACCAATGGAACTCGGTGTAACCACTAGCAACAAAGCCATCCTGTTCATACACGAGACTTTTGTCGGGTGGACTCTCTCGGCCAGAGAGGGAACACTCGATTCCCACCAGAACAAAATCAGACGACACAACCCCCGCAGCCGCGGGACCACGTTCAGTCAACGTCACATCTGACCAGCACAAAGCATTACTTGTCAGGTGCCTTTGGAACAGGCTCTGTCGCAAACAGAAACGCCACCGCCTCAACTATGGCTGGAGCATCTGTGAAAATCAGACCATGCTCACAGCAACAGTCTCCACCGAAGCCTGCGTACTCTCACTCTCGCATGGAATGTCCACACAGACCTCATCACAAGCCTCCATGCAAAAACCGACCTCCGCCTGGAATAACCCAGACTCCCCAACACAACACTGGAGTGCAACCTCATCTCCAATCTCGTCCTCAGCATCCGAGAATTACCAACCTCCATGTCATGTTCAGCAGGATACGTGCGATACCTATCACACCGTCCAGAGCGTCAGACCATGCCCCAACCAGACAACCTGATACCATGCCAGATGCCTCAACCTCAGTAAACAAACTGCCTCCAACTGGTACCGACTGCTCACTGCCACTAGCACCCACCATACCTACATCCAAATCCTAACAAGGTGGAAGGATCAATATTCCAGAGTACTGCGTGCTTCAACAGTTGTGTCCAGATCACCATTCAAAAAATGCCCAGAGTTACCCGAGAAGTCGTACCATTTAGGCAGCTAACACTATCTGCTGTGTTCACTAGCCAACCACCCTGATGACCAACACCAGCCTCAGTGCCCCTAGCCTACCACACAACTTCTCACCTGTCCCCGGTAGCATCCCGGTCTTTGCCGACCCCGTGTTCCCGACCACTAAAATCACTTCCGGTCAACTGAACACCTAAACCTGTCGACCACAAACCTTCACTGCCTACCCCCGACACACTACCACTCTGTTTCATTGGCTCTCAAACCCATGACACACACTGTCAACACCTGATACTGCAGCACTGGAGCCACTTAAGGGTTTACGGAGCAATTTGCCCCGACCTAGTTTGAACTCCAGCCCCTGAAGATAGGCCAATAGAATGCACTGATAGGCAACTCGTGATTCCCATCGTTACCTACAGACCCTGCTGCCACCGAAGCCCCCCAAGGGTTTACGGAGCACTTGCCCCGACCTTATTTGAACTCCAGCCCTTGAATATGAAGCAGTTGATATGCGCTGACTGTCCCTACCATCAGACCTACAGCCCCTATACTGACATGCCTAACCAATGGAGATCTCGATCTAGACCTGTCATAACATTCCGTCACCTGTCTGACGGGCGAACGACCAAAACAAACTTGCATACTGTCTGCATTGCCCATATCTACTTCACTTTAGCTTGGGACCCTAGCAACTGAGACGTATCAACTGCCTGCCCCTGGAAAGCGTACTTGTGACTTGGGTCTCCGGAGGAACTTCCGCACGTGCCGACAGGCATATTTGGGGGAGGGCTGGGATTGGTCCTGGATATCACTACCAATAAGTTCCCCTCACCCCAATATGCCAGGCTAACGTAGGAAATGATCTCCTGTATCCACAAACAGAACTCCCCATCACCCACCTGGGCCTTCTTTAGCACTGCCTGATCGACTAAATGGCCAAGCTGTTTAAACCATTCTAATAAACCCTCACCCATCTGGGCTACCATAGACATCAGCTGATCAAGGAAGTAGCCAATTCGTTCTAAATGGTTAGATAGAACCTCGAACACATACAACCGTGCTCCCGAGTTTGTAGATGGGCCAGCTGATTGAACGTACGGTACAGCTGATCGAGCTGATCAAGGGCCTCTAACCCGTACAATTGAGCTTCACTATTTTCTATAAGGGTCACTTGATGGTACCTATGGTCTAATTGATCAGCCAACCATGCCCCCGTTGATTGTAAACCCTGGCCAGAAACTGCTGAATTAATTCCCTCAAACTGTTTCATTCTGGTCAAGTCCAAGTCCCCCCTGTGGCCCCGCATTCCATTCTTGGATATCCCACACGCCCCACGTGACGTCATCCCCGGAATACCTCTGCCACCCCGGCGACCCTGCATCCCTACCTGGGTACTCGCCAAGCTTTCCCTGCTCGACGCCTTTACCCCTCCGGGATGCCCCCGTACCCATAGCACCTGGGATACCAGAAACCACGCCATGGATGGGAAATCAATTCTGCCCAACTTACATGTTTAAAAACCAGAGCTAACAGAGAAGTATCACTACAAATGATCTATGGCATAATCAATGACATAATTCAAGTCAGCCCAAATGAAATAAATAACCAGAAATCTCTACATTTCTAATATGCTCCCACCTGCGACCACGCGGCCCCGCTGATGATCCGCGCAGGTGGAACTAAATCCCATCAACTCGTCGCCAAATAAAGTGATTCTACCGCCCCGATAAACACTTAGAAAACTATTCGTGACAGATCCTTTCTTGTCTAAAACAAGTTATATGAAAAACACTCCAAAATTAATATTATATTCCCCCAGAGGCAGAAACACGTCTGTTCTTACCAGACCACGAGGTTATATATGTACAGATTTGGGGTGTTGTTACTTCCGGCAAAAGCCCGGATGTCCTCGGTATCCCCGACAATCCGCCAACCAATTTAACAGACCAAGTTCACTACACTAGAGATGTTATTCGATACACCAGACGGTTTGACCTGAAAGATGTTTCGACCCTATATAGGGTCGAAACATCTCGCCTAATTTTTAAATTGATAACTAGGATGTTTCGACCCACATTCTCTCTCTCGTTTTCGGTATTTTATATTCATAAATTGAATTTGAAAATGTAATATATATATGTTTATTCACTCAATCTTGGGCCCTCAGGGGCATATTATACATTTATAACAGTATGTATTATATAAAGTACATAATAAAACACACATCATTTCAACCTCAAGTGGGGTATAATACTATTATAATGAACCCAAGAAATTACAGTTGTATGAAAGAGAAACTGGGTTTTAGAAGCAATGTTTCAACAGAGTACAGATAAGCGGAGTAGAAGCAAAACAATAATATGACATATAGCCATACTATGCGGTGTAAAAGTGGCTTGAATACAGAGAGTACCAAGGGACGGTGCCATGCAAAGTCTATCGATATGATGACAAACTTGTACTCTAAGTATACAAAACACTCATTCATTCATATATGCTATGTTATATGCTATGTATGAATTATGATATCATTAACTTGTTTGTTTACCACTTGCATTGTTTGGTATGAATATTTTGATTTACATAAGGATTTCCGTAAACTTTGAAAACATATACAATTTTCCTCTACGAAATTTATTATCATAATTATTCTGCGTCCCTCAAACTAGAAAGAGAGGCTTGCAATAACTGCGATAAAACATGACAAAAGATTGGCAATAATTATAGTGGACCTGAAAGCGTCCCAATAGTGAGACATTTTGACTCAAAATGGAGTCTAAACATCCGATGTCAAAATGTCCAAGGTCGAAACATCCCACTTATTTATTGAATAAAAAAGTGAGATGTTTCGACTCAAAATGGGGTCAAAACGTCTTGTTACCCCGGACATTTAGTCCGAAGTTGTACAAAATTTTACTGGACTGACTCAGTTTTTTAAAATGTCCAACAGTCAAACATATATCACACACTCTGCAGATCACTCCCAAAAATGTTTGAATAGGACAACAAAAATGTTTCAGCAGGCTTTGAAATCTAGTATTTTATATGTAAAATGTGATTAAACTCAAGATGCATAACTTTAAAATATCAAACACAAACAAAGTAATGCGACCTTATATTTAAAGTTAATATTTAAATGTAATCTATTTTTTTTAGTAATAATTTCTTTTAAAAAAATAGAAAAGTCACTCCAGTTGGATGCACCGTAGGTAATCATGATTATAATTGGTAACTTCCACTTATTTGAAGTACATCATAACATGTACACTAGTGTATACTCGATATCAGATTTCCTGCCTTCTGTGTTTGTAGGTTATAGATGAACTAGAGGAAGTAATGTCCGCCGGGGGAAATATTGTGGACTATCACGGCTGCGAGTTCTTTCCTGAGAGATGGTTTGACATTGTGTTTGTCCTCAGAACAGATAACACAGTGCTGTACGAGAGACTGGAGAACAGGTAAGGAGGACCCAGGGTCAGTCTGTGGGAGAGTTTCAATATTTATAATAAGTGTGGTTGATGTCCTGAGTTTGTATGTACATTATGATGTCCAGAATTGTATTTATGTTACGACACATGCATTGTGATTGTCCAGAATTGTAACAGTATACGTTACGATACATGTGTTCAATGTCAAGAATTTTTTGTACATTACGATACATCATTACATGAATAGACTAATACTGAACTGATATTATTTAACAGTTTGGTGTTTGTAAGATCTACAAATTATGTAAATACACTAGTATGCTGTCAATACATGTTTACATAAGTTGTAATATAGTGAAGTTATTGCGCATTACTGTATTATGTTGTACATGTATATTCATAATGTCAAAGGAGACCGTCAGACATGTCTTTTAATATTGATATACATGTATGTATATGGGGATTGTATTTGCAGGGGCTACACAGGAAAGAAATTGGAAGACAACGTCCAGTGTGAAATATTCCAGACCATTCTAGATGAGGCTAGAGACTCATATAAAATTGAAATTGTGCATGAATTACCTAGCAACACCCCGGAAGACCTTGAAGATAATTTAGAAAAGATCTCCGCATGGATTCAACAATACATCACCAACCAAGGAGGGGTTGTATAGCAAGTGTCTAGTCCAAGGAGATTTACTGCCCATTCATGTATCATTTAGTGTTGCCTTGCTCGTTCTCAGAATATCATGCTTTTGATTGCTTGTGTAATGACTGAAAGTTACGGGTGTATATATGAATTTTAGGCATTGGCATTAATATAAATTTTTGTGAATTATTCGAGCAAAGTGGCACTTTTGGGTAGTACTCTAGTATATTTTTGTACATGTACATAATGATTATATAAGTCTGATTTTTTTTTCAACCAAGTGAATTTTACTGAAAGATTTTACTAGGTGTACTATATTCTGTAAAATCATTTATTTCCATGGGTTTAAAATATTGTGGTTTCGATTCAAATAATGAATTTATCAACATTAATTTTCATTTATTTATAATTCATAAAATACATATTCATTTTCAGTGCTAATATTCATTGTGAATATATTCTCGTTGTTTTTATATATCCACGTAAATTATGAAATTATATCTGCAATGAAAAGTTATGACTTTACAGTAATCCAGTCTTAATGTGCATTTCTGCATTAGAATCATGGAAATGGTCATTTGTTAAATATAAGCTGCATACATTGCCATGACAGCATAAAATGTTTGTATGCTCAAGTGTAATACAGGCATTGAAAATATGTGTTATATATACACAGTATGTGTATTAAAAATGATCTTTAATTTCTACACTTGAGGTGATGACTCTATTAAATATTGTAATTTTTTTTTTCAATAATGAAGTGCTGTTAAACATTCCTGGTATGGCATGTTGGTTGTCATTGAAAAGAAATGTTGATGATTACCTAGATAAATGGCTAATAAACCTTTCATTGTAGTTTGTTACAAATTGAATGTAATTTTTACAGCACGCATTTTAGATTTTTTCAATCTGTTTTGTCATTATTTTAATGGATAAGTTGAGCTGCCTTTTTTAGTAATTAAATCCTAAGTTACTGAATGTCATGTGCACTCTGCATTGTTTTCGTGTAAATAAATAGAAATTTCCAGTGTGATGTGTAACCCCCATAAGCTGCGATTCTAGTGTTGCAGTTTCCACAGAGAAATTCATTCATACCATGTGGTTATGGGTGTCATGCAAGTACATATACCGATAATTTAATTTTAAATGCAGTAAAAATGTGACACATGCTTGTTTATACATGTATTTGCAAATTGGGGGATGTTGTTAATATTGTAAATTGCTAATATCGGTAATGCCATTTTGATTTTTAGTTGTTTTTTGTTTTTTTATTATTATTTTTTTTTAATATGATGAACTTAAAAAAAAGAAATGTTAATTTGATTTGGATATAAAGAAATAAAAAACATAAAGCATTACTTTCTGCTTTCTGTTCTTCCAATGACACAGACTGACCAGTTATTTAGTATGTACATTTAGCAAATTACACAGATGCAGAGGAAAAGATGAAATTCATCACATATACAAAACCCATATTTCTGTATTAAGATCCTTCAGGGAAGCGGCAATATCGCTGCCCTAATTTTCAGAAAATTGATGTTCACCGTGTATGATTTTCATTATAGATAGTGTAACAGAGACATTTTCATGCCTTTGATGGGATTTAAACCCGGGTCCTCTGGCATAACAGTCCAGTGCTCTACCGATTGAGCTAATGGGTTCATCAGCTATCTAATATCTTTCACCCCTCTTAGATCCACCATAACTGTGAGGAAAATAATTGGACTCTCCTGTCCTAACCAAGTATTATCTACTTGTGGCATCGGTGGCAATGGTTACCGTTATACTTCGCCTATAGTCGGTTGGTTTTTGAGATTCATTTTGAAGTTTTTTGCCGATATGACCCGCTGTTAAGTCGCGTAAACGTTTTTTGCCAGAAATCAGGTTGAGAACTGATTTTGCCCCTGTTTAAAAAAAATTATTTTGAGAAATCATGCCAGTATTTATTTATCCTTTCTCCAAAAATCAATATCATGTCAATTTTCTTATTATTTACCTTTGTTCCATTTTATTTTATTTCTGTGGCCAGACTAATTTGCCAGGATGATGATCGTGATAATCGTTGGGAGTCGTTTTAAAAATGGATACAATTTGCCGACCTGAACAATACTGATCTTAGGACTCGCCTTTAAGTCGGACATGGGACTTTTGGACCAAAATATTTTACTCCCAAAAATCCAACTTATAGGCGAATATATACGGTAGGTCGTCAGACTCTCGACCAAGAGGTTGCGAGTTCAAATCCTGGCTGTGGCAGGGCTGACGTTGTCCTTGGGGAAAGGCACTTTACACGAATTTCCTCACTCCACCCAAGTCTTAAAAGGGGTACCTGGCTATAGACAGTGAAAGATTTGTCGGAATGTTAGTGCTGCAATGGCAGCTTGCACTGAGAAAGGTTCTGGATTGTCGGGGTCTGCCAGGGTAATAATGCATTTTGTTTTGCCTCGGACTAGATGTCGCTCTGTCATGCGTGGAACGCGTCACATGAGCTGCGGTCTTAAAAATTTTCCCTTTTTAGGGGGACCGGCGAGTAGAAATATAGACGGCAACGTGGCGGACGTTGCGTCTTTTTATTATGTGAAACTAACTTTTCTCGATTACTTTCTGTCTGTATTGGTCCTTGACAAAACAAACACTTTATTAGGTTTGTGTGACTGTCCTACCAGAATATGGCGGGTTGTTTCAAGTCCATAGAAAGGGCGAGGCGAAGCCTCGCTTCTATGGGACGTTGAACAACCCGTCCATTTTCTGTTAGCAGTCAGTAACAAACCTAATAAGTAATAGTAAAAGTGTTTGAACATTTAGGTGGATAAGAGCGCTATATAAATCCAATCATTATTATTATCTTATGCCATATAGGAGAGGTGTTCACGAGTTATTTTACATCTCCCACCCCTCTTCAATCCACAAGGAAATAATTGGATCCTCTTGTCCTTACAATTTGCACATCTACAAATGGCAATGAAGTTTCAAGTCTATCCAATAAGCCATATAGGAAAAGAATTTAACACCCCCACCCCTCTTAGATCAACTTTAACTTAAAGGGGCAGACACATATTGAGCTAAAAATGTTCAAATTTTAGATTTCCATTTTTAATGTACAAGGTATTTCTAATGGTCAGCAAAAATTTTCATGTCATTTGTTGAGTTACAAGTGAGATTCTTGTTATGTAAACAATATTTGGGCCATGCTTTTGTTTACATAGATATTGAATATGCTAGTAAATGTTCTGTTTAAAGCAGATTTTTCAAAATACGTACATTCTAAACACAGTTAAACAGGTTCTAGTGTTTCTAACATCTCATTTTGTTTCAAACACGATATCTTCTGTAAAGCAATATTCATGCAAACAAAAACGAAGCACGAGCCTTGTTACATAAGAAACAATTGTGAGCACAGCATCTTACATGTTATTCAACAACTGACATTCAAATTTTTGCTGACTAGATCTATTGGAAATAACTTGGTTAAACATTTTAAATGCAAACATAAAATTTAGCACAAAACTTGTCCATGTCCCTTTAAAGTAAAATGATTGGATCCTCCTACCTGGCAATATGTACATCTACAAATGGCAAGGAAACATTGCACAAAATTTCAAGTCTGTCCTATGTCAGTATGTGTCGGCTTGATAGAAAATGTAAAGCGGGACAGAAGGACGGAAGGCGGGCATGACAAACACTCTATGCCGGCCATATTCATGGTGGGGCATAAAAATGTCACCTCAGCTTACCCCTCTTGTTCCGTAATTAAGAAATAAATAAAACATTAATTACCAGTATGATTTTTTATTTGCATTTTCTATTTTAAAAATGCTAACAATATCGGTGTCCAAATTTAAGGTCATAGGATACACAAGATTTTGGAGGCATCCAATGAAATACGCCTTGCTGTGCGTACGTAGGATTTTCTAATAAATGTAAATTGGCCATTATTTAATTACATGAATTGCACCAATAGGAAGATGTTTTAGAAAGATTTCAATTTTTGAGTAATATTTTTCCGTCAACGTATCGAGTAAAGATATGTTAATATTGCAAAAATAAAAATGGTTTCATAGTAAATTTGTGGTCTTTTTTTTCTTTTCTTTTTTTCTGTTGGTGCAATATCAAAAGTTTACAAAATTCTATATGGACATTAAAGGGATGGGTGGGTGTTATCCTATGCCCTTAAAAAATACACATTACTTGGGGTAACAAATTCTAAAACTCTTCTATACATATTTTTAGTAAAACAAGCTTTAGTTACATATGTACTATCTAGAGAAACAATGGAACCCACAATAATTTGACAGTTGACCCCAGCTGGTACTGTCCACTACTCCCAGTATTGGGTGAATAACCTGATAAGCACTGATCACCAGAATAATAAATGACCATACCATAAGATGTTCTCTATCTATTCGCCTACATCACAATAACCCACAATAAGTTCCTGCTTTAAAATGAAATATGATGCAGCTAAGGTATCTTTTTTTTTTTTTTTAACCTTTTTCTCTCTTTGATTTTTTTTTTTTTTTTTTTAAAGTTTCTTATTCTCCACCAGCCAAGTGCACGCTAATTATTTCAGAAAAATACTCTTTAAACTATTAAAATCACAGAAACTCAACAATGGAAATCTATTACAAAAGTGAAAAATAAAGCATGATGACAAAATACTGAAAATCAATAACAATACACGTATCAATGGAATAAAAATATCCCGATAGAATATGGATACTAAGGCATAAAACGACCTTCAACATATACAGGAAACATGCTTATAGCAAACAGCTAGGCAACAAATAATTCCGAATTCTTAAAAACGTAATTCTTACTGTAAATCATATTTTTAATTCACGATTTCATTTTGTGATTTAACAGTGATAAACTACTTTACAGTAACTATAATTTTCATAGTGGTGGTCATTTTAAATAAATAAGAGAAGCATTAAGGATTGTGTGAGCAGCAAGAAATATTTGTAATGATGAGGTGCATGTGAATTTTTCAAAAATTTATTGAATGTGAATAAAAAAATTGATTTACAATATCACTACAAGGAATGATGAAAAACTTGGCTATAAGCCTGAATTCATTATCATATGAATTCATAATAATCATGTTTGCTGTAACTGAATTTTACTCATCGTCGTAAACCACGGTTTCAAGTCCACATACGCTCCCTCACACCCGTGGTTGTCTGATGCTATTTTTGCTCGTTTCTCATGAATTATGCATGACCGGGAGTAACCGATCATATCACGTCCAACCAAACTTTGCTTGAAGAACCCTAACAAATCCAAACCAATTATAGGATATAAGAAATGAATCTTATATTTTTTCGGGTGATGCAGGTATCACCGAATTTTAGACGGTAAAACTCATCAATGCGCGAAGCGCATTGATGAAAAGTTTTACCGTCTAAAATCTCGGTGATAACCTGTATATCACCCGAAAAAATATAAGATTTATTTCTTATCATTTAATTTTATATACAACATCAAAACAATGTCTATTAGACTTTACTTGTTGTTCAGGTACGTGATCGAAAAATCACCTCAATTCTTAAAAGGTTTTAACCAATGAGAATCGGCGCTAGGTGATCACGTGATATAAAATTAAATGATAAGAAAAGGTAGAAAAGTCCATGCATATTTAATGAGAAATGAGCTGTTTGAATAGGATTGGCCCATGGGTGCTGATGGAGAGAATCGATAAGAAGCACCCATCGGTCAATGACTCCCATTGCTAGGTATAACATCAATTCATAACATAATGAATTCTCTTCCAATAAAAATCTCCCATTGCTAGGTATAAACATCATTTCATAACATAGTGAATTCTCTTCCAATAAAACACTGAATTCTCCTCCAATATTTTTCCTCAAAGATAAATTCCATATCCTCCTCTTGAGAAACCTTAATTGAAATTCTAGCTATTGAGCAGCATGCATTTCCCTTAAAAACCTTAATCGAAATTCTAGCTATTGAGCAGCATGCATTATACAATCAACAAACATATAAACTAGAAATATTTCGACTGAATTTCGAATTTATTTATTCTAAGGATGATCAGAATCTGAATTTATGAAGTACAGCCAAAAAAATGTGCACTGGGATTTTCTCCCCCCAAAAATGAAACAAAATCCTTAGCCATTAAAAGTTACATTTCTACTTGCACTCATAGAATCTGTGAAAGACTTGACTGTCATCAGTTCTCTCCCTTTCGTGTTGTCGATGGTTGGCTCTGGCAAACATCCACTCAGTTTTACCTTTCTCTTTGGCATCTGCGAACCTCTGGTATTGACGAAACTTCATTTTCTTAAGGTACCAGGAGTCGTTTTTGTTGAAATCGCAAATTCCCTTCGTTGGGTCACATCCTTTGAACTCCTCTGTGTAGTTGCTTTTCTGCAGGATTTCTGATTCATCGAAATAGGGCACATTTTTAAAACCCTTTTCATCAATTTCGTCATCTTCATCGAGGTCATCATCCTCATCGTGGCCATATTCTTGAAACTGGAAAACCTGTTGATTTTGTTGCCTCAGATTCTGAGGGAAACCTGGGCATTCCCATCTTCCAGCAGCCAAGATGCCCTCCTGCCATGGAAGTAATGCCCCCTGGCACTTTGGATCCATCAACATAAAGTGGATGTGGAAAGAAATAGCGTTCCACCACCAGTCCCACTGACAGCTGTACCACATCTGATCTGGATCAGGCATCTTATCAGCCTGAAATTTCTCATCAAAAGCCTCCAATATATCAAAGAACTTCTGTCTCTTCTTCATATTCATCTTGCAAAACTCATATTCATGCATCTTTTCGAATCTCCTCTTCATTTTCTGGAATTTTTTGGCCCTTTTCCTCTCATACTTCTCCGCCTTTCTGTGATGTTTCCTCCAAGGTTTGTGATTTTCTCTTTCCTCTTTGAATGACCTTCGCCTCGTTCTGGCCTTGAAATGAATGGAATCTCTGTTGTTTCTCCTCTCTTTGTACATATCGTCGTTCTGTCTGTGCTTGGGATAATGATCTTCGTGATTCCTCCAGTGGTAGTGTTTGCTTCTTTGTTCTTTCTCCGGATAATAATCATCATTTTGCCTGTGCTTTGGATAGTCTTCATGCTTTCGTGCTTTCTTGCGGAACCAGTTTTTGGTCTCCTCCTGTAGTTTTGCTGAGATCTTCTGAGCTGCTTCTCCAACATGCAGGACCAAATTAGTTTTAAATTTAGTAAAAACTGGCTCGTTTTTCTTCCAGAGATCCTCCGATATATTTTTCACCTGGAAAATAAAACTTCTCATTTTCATATTGGAGTTAATAAACATATAAAATGAAAATCACTTGAACTGAATAGCACTTCCATTGAAATTAAAAAAAAAAAAAAAAAAAGACAAAAGATTAGCTACAGTGTACATCTGATGAAAGTTTCCGCCACTCTACCTGTTTCCAGGTGTCTTGAATCTGCTGAGTTACATCGGACACAGAAGCCTTGGTTTTGTTCAGAATCTTGTGCATTGTCTCTCTCCAGTCCGTCTTCTTACTAGATCCACCCTCCCTCTTAGCATTCTCCTCCCTCTTTCCATCATCGGGGGACCCTTTGATTGGTTCATCCTCTGGAGATGGGATATTCTCTGTGCTTGTGTTAGACACCTCCTCATCTTCAGCTACCTCATCCCCTAAATCTTCATCCAGAATTTCTACGTCTTCCTCCATCGGATACTTTTGTGCCTCCTCATCATTTTCTGCCACATCCTCTACCTTGGCAACACTTTCAATTTCATCAGAATGCCTACTTTCAGTTTCTGTTTCACTGTCCTCCGTGCTCACATCACCTTGCTTCTCTACATTGTTCACCCGGCTGCTGCAAGGAAAAAATTCTCGCTCCCTCTCAATCTTTCCCACCCCATCAGGCATATCTTCCCGACCTTTTACATTCTCATTTTCTTCATATTCAACTTCAACAAAAGAATCGATGTCATTTTCGTCTTCTTCATCAGAATCAATGTCAAAATCCGAATCATCACCAGAATTGATGTTCTGAATGTCTGAAGCAGGATACACGACATTAATGATGCTCACATGTTTCCTCTTGACCAACATGTGACCATCAGTTCGGTCATCCAAATTCACATCTTCCTTCAGTTCTTTTAGATTTTCATTGCTACTTTCTCTCTCTTCTCCATCATCATCATCATGTATGGATGTACTGGACCTTGTTTGCTCTTGCAATTGATTATCTAGATAATACAAAAAACAGCATAATAATTAGTCATTGAGTGTATGCAAGAATCCATCTACAATACCGTAAAAATACTTATAGCAAGCCTCCACGGACTGCGAAAAACCATTCAATACAACCAAACTTTGTTACACCCAATGAAAGTTTCCGTTATTTTTCCTCTCTCAGGAGAATAAATATCAGTTTGCAATAAGCACAATTTCAATATAAGCATTTACGTTATATGCATGTTTTGTTGTATATAAATTAAAAAAGATTTTAAAAGTTCATTTACCAGGACCTCTTTTGGGACATCCTCCCTCGGAATTCCCAGGGTGCGACCCGTATTTCAGACTTCCCACCAGTTTCTTCAGATCTTCGTTTTCATGCTGCAGCATGTTGACCTCCAACTTGAGCTCCCTGTTTTTCCTCAAGGTCAGTCTCTTCTCCTCCTCTGCGGACGAGACAGCTGAACTATACCTCAGTTTCATGACCTCAGAGCGAAGATCCACCACTTCATTCTGAGCTTTGTTTGCCTCCTCCTTCAATCCCAGGTTTTCTGCTGTCAATTTTTCCACATCCTGTAGGAAAGTATTCCAAATAGAACCATTATCACCTGACTAAATGGAACCTTGATTCTTTTATAAATCACATTCTTATATTTACCTGCAGTTTCTATTTAGTGATGTTAAAATTCATCCCCATTTTGTATTATGTTCAATTTAGCACAAGTGTTTAACAATCTTTGAGAAGCTTACATTATACTAGTACTGAATGAGACAATGTACCTCCGCATCAAATGGACAGTCACCATCCCCATCCATGTTGAGAGACATTTCCCTGATGCTCAGGTTTGAAAATCTCTCCTTGGCCGACCCTGTCAATGAGAAGCGTAGAGATCATAAATGCATGCAGGGCATTCTAAAAATGGCACATACATGTATTTTCCCATCTTTCCTTTTGACTGTGATATAAAGTACACTCCACCATAATTAGCAACTCTACAACTCCAGCACTACACACATGGACATCAATCTACTTAAATTACGGAATGCTTGACAATTTTCAGAAAACCTTCATCAAATCAGGGCACAGGCTCAGGTTATAAATGATATGAATGTTATTACGTAAATTAAATACTTGTATGGATTCCTCGTTCTAAACATACACAAGAAAGCAAGTCAACCTAAAGTCTAAGTTTCATCCAATTGTGCCCCTCCCTAATTATAAAAGAAACAAATTAAAAAAGTAAAATAAGACTTCCCATCCCACAATTCACCAATAGCATGACCAATGCCAAGCCCCAGAAATCCCAACATACCAATAGCATGACCAATGCCAAGCCCCAGAAATCCCAACATACCAATAGCATGACCAATGCCAAGCCCCAGAAATCCCAACATACCAATAGCATGACCAATGCCAAGCCCCAGAAATCCCAACATACCAATAGCATGACCAATGCCAAGCCCCAGAAATCCCAACATACCAATAGCATGACCAATGCCAAGCCCCAGAAATCCCAACATACCAATAGCATGACCAATGCCAAGCCCCAGAAATCCCAACATACCAATAGCATGACCAATGCCAAGCCCCAGAAATCCCAACATACCAATAGCATGACCAATGCCAAGCCCCAGAAATCCCAACATACCAATAGCATGACCAATGCCAAGCCCCAGAAATCCCAACATACCAATAGCATGACCAATGCCAAGCCCCAGAAATCCCAACATACCAATAGCATGACCAATGCCAAGCCCCAGAAATCCCAACATACCAATAGCATGACCAATGCCAAGCCCCAGAAATCCCAACATACCAATAGCATGACCAATGCCAAGCCCCAGAAATCACAACTTACCAATAGCATGACCAATCCCAAGCCCCAGAGCAACAGAAATCACTACCACCATTACGAAGTTCAAGGTGACATTAACACTTGGATTGGGTCGAAAGACGTATTGTCTGAT
Organism: Ostrea lurida; assembly: GCA_903981925.1. Taxonomy (NCBI): domain Eukaryota; kingdom Metazoa; phylum Mollusca; class Bivalvia; order Ostreida; family Ostreidae; genus Ostrea; species Ostrea lurida. The sequence goes on from CAJDSM010028943.1 coordinate 19,791, forward strand.
GAGGTTGTTTTCAGCCATCAGGTCACTGATGTCAACATTGGAAAATGTAGAGAAATCGTCGCTATGGCGATCGTCACTCCTGTCACTTTCAATGCGATCGTCCTGCTCGTCTTCCACTTCTGGAGACGACTCCGTATCCGGATCATCTAGAAAGAAAATACTTCACAATACACATATGCTGCATCAATCAACATTATCTTGACTTCAATACGAGTGTAAATTTATAGATATCTGTTAAATACAAATAATGCACCTTGAGGAACACCAAGAAACATAAAGTTTTCCTCCTCTCCAGTTCCTGGATCCACCCCTTCATTTTCATCAAATGGAGAAGGAACAGCTGGTTCCTGGTCCTCCATAAGTGGAGCCTCAATGACGTGAAAACCCTGCACGGAACCATTGTTTACTGCCTGTAAGCTCTGCAGCAAAAACATTACTCCATCACAACGTATTCAGTACACATTAAAAGCATAATTATCTTAAAATGCTCATTATGCTTAAAATATTTTATCAAATCACCATGAAATGATTTGTCATGAAAAATAATAAGTATACATTGTCAGAAAAGCAAAAAATATGCAAATTTGGAAAGAGAAAATTTGATTCTCACAAATTCATATTTCAATACATAATACAAATTAAAGACAATAGCAAATTTAAACTTCTGATTTGTGGGCAGTAATATGATATTTTATCCACCGAGCTACTCGGATATACGAGGAAACCGATTGATAAAAGTAATTTTGCAAAATATTGCAATCGCCATCTTGTGAATATGTGTCATAAAATGTATGTCTTGATGTAGTGAGCTACCTCTAAACATCAATGCATGCAGTTACATCACTTTGATAAAATCTTCTTTGTTAACTCAGTTATATTACTTCTGGGTTACTTAATAGTACATGAACTTACATTTTGTATTTCTTCCTCCTCAAGCTCTACCAAGTCTTGTTCCTGTGTATTTAGCACACTCTCACCACTCTCCTGTTGGGAAAACATGAAATGTATTACATCCCTATATCTGCCCTGACACTACATGATCATAATGATACATTTTCTGGAGTATATTTACCATATCCCTTTTTTATGATTCCTAGCTTAAAATCCTTGAACTGATTAATGATTACATTCACCAAATGCGAACTCTTCTGTAATGGAGGAACATTTAGTATTCCTTTTGAAATCTGCATACATAACACTCCAGATTACGCCAAAAAATGATACATGTACAAGTAAATTAAACTTATTTCAATCAATTGAATTTAACAATGATTTCAGTTTAATCTGATTTGACCAAAAGTTTTTTTTGGGGGGTTGCTACTTTAAAGGCATATTGTCTAACAAAATCTCAATATTTTTATTTCACTTAGAATGCATTGAAATCGTAAGATTATGATAATATTGAAATAGTTATTTGTTACCAATATGCTTTTTTACCGTTATTCTTAGTCCAAACTAGTAAAATATTGTTTCGTTGAATTCTTGTTCCAGGATGATAAAAATTTCGATTTGGCCCCGCCTTTATTCATTGCACCCTATAGTTGAACTCGTTCGGAAAGCTACGCGCGTGCTCACACGCAGTTACCAAGGGGCCTCAGCGACAAAAAATTCTCAAAATGACTAACAGCACAATGAAAATTCAAGTTTTCAAGTACATATAAAACTAGGAAGTAAAAAAAACTAGAATGTGTCGTGCGACACGAATGCCCCGCCTACAGTGAAGTCTAATGAATGTAATTCGTAAGGGCGCATGCTGAACTGTGGCGTATCTATATACCAAATTTGATTCGAATGTGTGCAACCGTTGCAGAGATAATGAATGGAAACGAAAAATTTCTGATTTTTTTCTAAGTTCAAGAGGGCTAAACTCTGTCAAAAAATCATCGGACCATGACCAACTTCGAACTTGACCTGCATATTCCCGTGACGTATCCATATACCAAATTTTGAGTTGAATGTTGCAACCGTTGCAGAGATAATGAAGGAAACGAAAAATTTTATGATTTTTTTCTAAGTTCAAGAGGGCTAACTCTGTCAAAATCATCGGACCATGACCAACTTCGAACTTGACCTGCTATTCCCGTGACGTATCCATATACCAAATTTGAGTTGAATGTTGTGCAAACCGTTGCAGAGATAATGAACGGAAAACAAAAAATTTCTGATTTTTTTCTAAGTCAAGGAGGGCTAACCTCTGTCAAAAAATCATCGGACCATGACCAACTTCGAACTTGACCTGCATATTCCCGTGACGTATACATTACTAAATTTGAGTCGAATAATGTGCAACCATTGCAGAGATAATGAACGGAAACGAAAAATTTCTGATTTTTTCTAAGTTCACGAGGGCTAACTCTGTCAAAAATCATCGCGACCATGACAACTTCGAACTTGACCTGCATTATTCCCCGTAAGGTATCCATATACCAAATTTGAGTTGAATGTGTGCAACCGTTTGCAGAGATAATGAACGGAAACGAAAAATTTCTGATTTTTTTTCAAAGTTCAAGAGGGCTAACTCTGTCAAAAATCATCGGACCAAGACAACTTCGAACTTGACCTGCATCATTCCCGTGACGTATCCATATTACTAAATTTGAGGTCGAATATGTGCAACCGTGCAGAGATAATGAACAGAAACGAAAAATTTCTGAATTTTTTCTAAGTTCAAGAGGCTAACTCTGTCAAAAATCATCGGACCAAGACCAACTTCGAACTTGACCTGCATATTCCCGTGACGTATCCATATACCAAATTTGAGTTGAATGTGTGCAACCGTTGCAGAGATAATGAACGGAAACAAAAAATTTCTGATTTTTTCTAAGTTCAAGAGGGCTAAAACTCTGTCAAAAATCATCGGACCATGACCAACTTCGAACTTGCCTCGCATATTCCGTGACATAATATATAAACCAAATTTGAGTTGAATGTGTGCAACCGTTGCAAAGATAATGAACGGAACCAAATGATGACGGAATGACAGAATGACGGAACAGGTAACACTATATGCCCCCGGCCATTTTATGCGCGGGGGCATAAAAATAGTACAGCAGTTCATAGAAATATATCCTATAAGTAATAGGAATGTGTATTTTTTTTCTTCAACTATTAACCTTGCTGTGCCTATAGCATCATATGACTTCGTCGACAGTTATCGGAACGTTATCAGAATCTTGGTATATTCGTATAATTAATCAGATTCTCTGGGCAGACAAACTTCACCGAAAACGACAATTCTAGCATTTTATTTTTTACAATTTACCATTTTTTATCTCCTTTTTAATCTTTTTAACGTCAATACGCATTGTTTTCTGCTGCATGAATATGTTAGATAATATGCCTTTAAAGTAATGAATGATTTTATAATCGCACTTAGATTAAATTTGCTTATCTAGGATAATTGTGAAAATTTACTTGTATTCAGTGCTTAAAAAAATGCTTACATTTGACATTAGTTGCATAATATTTAGCTATTGATCTGCCTTTAGACAACATACCAATATTGAGATAAACACCTGAACCCATCACACTGTACAAACTTTATTGCTGTCTTTATTGCACTTAACAACTCAGAAATTACATATTACCTTCCCTTACTGGTCAGAGGTAAAGAGAAATGAAATGGCAAATGAGAATGATTTCAGAGACCAGTGACTGTTGAGTTTGAAAATTAATATTACAAAATAATGAATTATTTAAATAACCCTGCAATTGTCTTCCGAGTTTTGAAATCATAATTAAGGAAGCCATTGGTGAAGAAGGAAACCAAAATCTAGAAGGCACATCGATGCCAGGTGTAGGTTATGTGTCATTATTTACACTTTTAAGTTTCCCTGATCTATGACCAGAAATCTGAAAATGGCGTCACCTTTTGCGGATCAGGTATTGCTACGAAGTCCCTCTCTTCCTCACTTGGAGTCGACAAATCTGAAGACAACGTAAGCTCCTGTGACCTCAGTGATCTGGGCTTTGATTTCCTGCGCCTCTTCATGATCCCCTGGTCTTTAGTTTGATGGTCATCAGATTCATCAGATTCTGTCACAGACTCTAGCAATGGAACAATTTTCACAATTTTACAATATATTTATGACAATGCTGTTTTACAAGTGGGACAGTATTTTAAATTTGCTAAAGTGTGCACAGCATTAAGATTACACTGTGTAATTTTCTTTTTATTTATAGACAGATAAAAATCCTCTAAAAATACTTTTATTTTCATGAATCAATTTGTCACACTCTTTAGGTATAATATTATACTCAGTACAGACTAAATCATTTCATTCCAAATAGTAATTAATCCATTTTAATAGTGTGGCACGGGAGAAAATTGGCCAAGCCAAGATTACTGTTTGTTACTATATTTATAACATATCATCTGTTACTATAACATATTTGTCTGTTGAACTGTAACATACCCTTCTCTTTACTCCTAAGTCTCAGCACAAGGAACGGTCCAGAGGAGTCCGAAGGTAAAACTGGTGTCCGAACGGATTCCAAGGAGAGAAGATCAGTGGTATCCATAGAAACAACCTCGATTGAACTCTCTGAGGTTTCACTCTGGTTATCATCAAAACTCTGTAATGATATTAAAATATACATATATTATAGATAAAATAAGTTTATTCCAATTTTGGGCCCTAGAGGGCATACTGTGGAATCATCATTGTTCGTGGGGGACCAATGTTCGTGGGTAACCAAATTTTTGCTGGTTCGTGGGAACGTAATTTCGTGGGCAGTTGATAAACAATGCGAACGGCATAACATTTATAAAGATAAAAAGGAAAATAAGACATGTTTGTAGGGACGTAAATTCATGGGTCAGCCTTACCCATGAATTTACGTCCCTACAAACATGTCTTATTTTCCTTTTTATCTTTATAAATGTTATGCCGTTCGCATTGTTTATCAACTGCCCACGAAATTACGTTCCCACGAACCAGCAAAAATTTGGTTACCCACGAACATTAGCCCCCACGAATTAAAATGATTCCACAGTAATAGAAGTACATGTGTATATACCTGTGCACAACTTGTCATGAGCAACATCGTAGAAACAACACTAATTCAGTGCAGAATCCACTTCCAATTCATCTTCGCAAGCCAAGGGTTTTCGGTCCACTAGTTTATAGGGAGTGGAGTGGACCAAAAACCCTTGGCTTGCAAAGATGCTTCCAATTCAACTTTTGCTTTTCTTTACATTGAGATTATCATCTAGACTTGTATGTGTCTGTTGTTGTTTTTTTTAATTCAAGAAAATATTAACAAGAAATGTTTGAGAAACATAAATGCCCGCCCAGGTGCAAATTCAAAATGGCTATTCCTGTTAAAGGTATATTGAAATGTGGTGCTTTATACAAGGCAAACTAATCATTAAACAAAATAAGGGTGAATACCTATTCATCATGATTAGATGTCAAGTTTAAACAAAATGCAACAGATATGACAAAATCTTAGGCAGTTTGAAATTGGCCAAGTCAGATTGACCTTCATCTTTGGCCATTGTACCAAAATTATTAGGGATCATTTACTCTCTAAGGATCAACACTCTGTACCCAGTTTAGTTGTTATCAGCAAAGGGGTCAAAAGATTTTGAGCGGACAACACATGGGTTAAGACCAGTGATTCAGAGTTGGCGAAAAGAGCTAAAAAATCTGTCGGACAACAGTGTCCCTACAAATTGCTAAAAAGTAACAAAAACTACAGGACACACTTAAAATTTGCGTGACCAAATAGAAACCATCAAAATATGTAAAATGCATTTTAATCAACATGTATCAATCAAAATACAATGTAGCAATTGAGGATGGTGAGGTTTTATCGATATTCGGTATATCGTGATAATTTGTCCACAAATACGTATCCGCGATACGGCGGACAAAAAAATCGGTATTTTTAGACATATGTAATTCCAGAAAAAAATCATGTTTATACAAAAATCTGATTTGTTAAAAGTTTTGCAAATTAAGTCTATTGTTTAATGCTCAACATAATTTGCATATTTGCCATTATTTTTCCTGACATAGGTTGTGAGTCATTTTCATATTTTATTTTATCTGATCTGATATTTTTCGTTATTTTTTTTCCTTACAGTTTTTCTAATACAAATTAAATGTTTAAGTAAACAAAATCTTGACGTTTTAGTGTTAAAACACATATTAAGGAGTACTGAAATAGAATGAGAGACTAATTGAAAATGCAAAGTCCTAAAATATCGCGATATATCACGATATTAAGAAAAAATAATTGTGATATATCGTGATACAAAATTTTTGGCGATACCCATTCCCTAGACTAGCAATAAACTGTATATTTCAACACATTCAGTTTCAATTTTGATATTTTTACCAGCATCCTGAAGACTCAGGATCAGCGAGTGCACTTGTTTGTTTGGATAGTTGGTTCATGTTTATTTTTTTAGTTGACAAAATTTGTGCATCAAATGAGAAATCATATGTCATACTTTAGCCATTGTCTGTCTTTAATTCCACTGTGGATTAAACTCCCAACCTTTTTGTTCTTATTTTTTTGTGTGTTATCTCCTGCTGCAGCAACTCCTTTTAATGACTTTGACATTTTTATTGGCCACATTTACTCGCCGCGTCAAACTCGATATCCGGATATACATAAAAACTCACGTAGAAACACAGGCGCTTGTTTCATAAACTTTGCAAAGTATACTATATAATAATGTATTATAGTAGTATACTTGCAAAGTTTATGAAACAAGCGCCTGTGCGTAGAAACCAAAATTGAAATTTCCGGTATTTTGTTTCGATAAGAAAGAAAAAAATCACATTAATATATTTCATACCTTTCATGTTTATCAAATAAGATAAACAACTTTTGAAAAGTAATACATTATTTTATTTTTTTGACGATTTAACTATATTGTGTATTCTGAAAAATCTACCGGACACAGTGTCCGGCTTGGTTCTAAAATTATCGACATTGATCAAATTTACTGGAGATCGCCGGTGGGCCGCGTCTTTCGCCAACTCTGATATTTGATTGGACCTGACCTTTGCCTTGTGACCTAAAAATACAACATGGATCATTTAATCTCTAAGGACAACCCTATTACCAACTTTGGTTGATAACAAGCAAGGGAGTCAAAAGATATTGAGCGAACAACAATGGGTTTAAGGACCATTGATTTGACCTTGACCTTTGACCTTGTGACCTCAAAATCAATAGGGATCATCTACTCTCTAAGGACATCTCTTTGCCAAGTTTGGTTAATATCAAGCAAAGGGGTCAAAAGATATGTGAGCAACAATACATGGGGTTAAAACCAGCTTTTGACCTTGACCTTTGATCTTGTTACCTGAAAATCAATAGGGATCATCTACTCTCTAGGGGAACCCCTGTACCAAGTTTGGTTGATATCAAGCAAAGAGGTCAAAAATATTGAGCGAACAGCACATAGTCTACAGACTGACCACTTGACCTTGGACCTCTGACCATGTGACCTGAAAATCCATAGGAACCATCTACTCTCTAAGGCATCCCTGTACAAGTTTGGTTGATATCAAGCAAAGAGGTCATAAGATATTGAGCGGACAGCAATAGTCTACAGACTGCCACTTGACCTTGACCTTTGACCATTGTGACCTGAAAATCCATAGGATCATCTACTCTCTAAGGACACCCCTGTACCAAGTTTGGTTGATATCAAGCAAGAGGTCAAAAGATATTGAGCGACAGAACACATGGTCTACAGACCGACCGACTGACAGGTGCAAAACAATATGCCCCCTCTTTTTCAAAGGGGGGCATAATAAATCTACCTACCTCAGACCTTTTTGAGAATTCTACCTACCTCTGCCCTTTTTCCATCTTTGCCTATGAATTCCCATCCACCCGAACTACTTGAACTGCTTTCAGCCATTATCAGGGATCTGGAATCAAAGTTGATTTGTTGTTATCTGAGAAAAACTGAAGCACAGTTTATTTTGACAGTCCTATTGTATGTAAGGAATATTATACAATATTAAAACATATATAATATCTTAAGCTAAATTAAATTAATCTGGCATTATTTACCTCCGCCAAGAAGGTTATAAAATCTGTGGTCTTTATTATTTATTTATCAACTCTACTAAGGAGGTTATTTACTTGGTATTTATTTATTTGTTTGTGGATTTGTCTGTTAACAACTTCATGCATTAAATAACTAATGGTAAGATTGCTTTGAAAATTGGTACACAGATGTATCTTGGTCTAAGGAAGAACCCATTTTAAAAAATTATGCTGGCAGTTTGGATCCAGAAAACTTTAATTTAACCTTGTTCAAATCACTTTGAAAATCAATACACAGATCATCTTGGTCTAAGGAAGTCCCCCCTGAAATTTTAGTGGCAATCAAGATCCAGGATCCATCAGTTAGCAAAACATTATTTTAACATAAAAAATGACAAAATATCTGCAGGGACCTAATCTTGGTGTTGGCGAAAGTGGTCGCAAAAAACTACCGAATATTCTGGATTAATATATACGTGTCAATGGGGGTTATTCTTTTTATGGTAGATCAATGGTATTTTATAAGATATCAACAATACTGGACCAGGAAGCATTTCGGTATGAAAGACGATAAAAGCAGAATTTCAGAGCTGTTTTGAACTTGAAGCAATGTTTTAAGGAAAAATCTGTTTCATTTTTTAATAGGAGGTGGTATATCGTATAGGCCTTTCCGAAAACGTGAGTTATCTCTCTTTGAATTCTAACTTTCTGTGTGCATGTGACAACTTTCGGGTAGTAATATAATCATACTACACGCTATCTGAGTGTCTTGTTTTCGTTGTTATATCGAGTATGAATGAAAAAGTTGATATGTTTTCTGCAGTTAAAGTTAGAAAAAGGTCAGTACAGAAAAATTTTAAAATAAAAGGATCAAGTCAGGATGTTTTTTTTTTATTCCCAAGAGTAAGCCCCCCCCCCCCCCCCCTTTGAAAGCGAACTGTAAAATCAATTTCAAACACCCACTTGTTTCCCGATGTCCCCTATTACGACTTGTGTAATTTTTGGAACTTATTTAATAGAACTAATTAACAGAACTACCGAATCCCAAAAAGGTGATGGCGACCTCGTCAGCTGAAAGCCCTCCCCCCCCCCCCCCTCTTCTCTAATTTCTGTGGAACGAGGGGTTATTCATATTCGGTCTTTCTTGCCCTCTTGATTTCTTGCCCCTTGAGGGACAAGGAAGACTGAATATGAATAACCTCTCGTTTCCACAGAAATCTCTCTCTCTCTCTCTCTCTCTCTCTGTGTATGAAATGCATATTAGCTATAAATGAGAAATGCTCTCATTATTTTTATCAGGCTAATGTCATCCCATCACTACGTACAGACTTTCAAAAACATTTACCAAATTACATGTGTCGGATAACTCTCTCCAAAGTAACTGAACGTGGCGTCGGGTCTGTATTAAAAAATGCAGAAGACCAGTAATTTGATAAAGAAAAAAAATCATACTTATTTCCGATTATATAAATTATTTTCCATAGATCCAGGGATGGAAGCGCACGTGTTACTTTAAAATGTACGGGGGAGGGGGAGGACTCAACTTACCTTTGGAATAAGTTTGAACCCGCCACTTGCTTTAAATATCTTGTGTTATCTACCCCAATTCCTCATTTTCTCTATCCCCATTGAGGTATGTAATTACCCAGGCACGTATCATTCAAAAGAGACATTAATACTAGTATTATCAAAATAGATGCGAGCTGGGAAGTCATACATGCATGTTCGACTGAGTTTCAGGGATGGTGTGTTTAAGAATATTTTAAACAGAAATATATAGCTTGTGACCATAAGTATCAGGTAGCCAATAATGCTAGGATCGACGTGGTAGTTACCGAGTATAAAGAAACGTGTGGAGACAGAACTCCCCAATGATCAAATGGATTTCAGTTTCTACTTTCCGATTTATATGTAAGGCATTACTATGAATATCAGAGGGGGGGGGTTGTTCAATAATGTAATTAGCTATTCTATTTTCAGAAAAGTTGCACGTACTTGCATGGACACCAACTATACTTGATTTTTCAGCGAAAATATATGAACGAGTATGGTTTCCAAAATATTAAAAATATGAATGGTTTGTTGTTTGAAAATCTCAGCGGGACTTGATTTGACTTGCGTCTTTACCAAAAAGTATAGGTTGGATCCCCCCGCCCCCCCCCCCCCCCTTGGGGGGGGTGAAGAAGGAAAAATTTCCAGAATCCATAAACGTCGGTCTGACATACATAATTAAAACATACATTGTGTCAGAACTTGCTTACTACACTGAGACTGGTTGTGGTGTTTTAAAAGGTCCCGTGGAAACTTATGCAATAGATGCTGATCTATATTATGTGATTGATTTTTGGTTACAAAACACGTAAAATCAAGATGGGAAGGGGGGGGGGGTCATCTTCTTTTGATAACATTTATTTTTCCATATTGTAAGCGCGATGCCGTACATACAGCAGTATCTCTGCGGTCTTCTGCACTGTTGTTAATGACGCTTCTTGAATATAATACCCGGAAGTTTAAATTAATTACGCAAGCGCACTACGTTTCCGGATCAAGAAAGATAACTTCACGCGATAACTCACGTTTTTGGAAAGGCCTATAGACCCCTACTATATATCAATCCACGAGACGGTAAAGAATTAAAGTGAAAACACTAGAAATTTTAATGCCTATTTTCAATTCAATTCTCCACCAATGTAACCATACAATGGGCATATGTTAATAAATTATATTCAATACAAATCACAGGAACCGTTGATTTTGTCTGTAACAATATTTAATTAATGTCTGGATTAATCCAAATGCAAACTTAATCAGGTTGGGAACACTTCCCCTTTAGCGAGATCATCTCGCTAAAAGGCGATTATCCCTCTCTAGCGAGAATATGAACAGTACGATATACACGTGTTTTGCTGCTTTTTGTGGAAATAATGGCAAATCCCATGCATTACTCAATAAGTGCAACAAACTGTGGACATGATCGTGAATGACCTTGATAGAATTAATAACTTAGACAAGAAATTCGTAATCAACATTTGCTGCGTAAGTGAGCAGGACAATGAAACCCAATACAGGTCATGAGTACTATTGTTTTGGTTTTAATTACATATTTGCAGTATCGGACATATAGCGCTTTTTCTTCTTTTTCACGCGAAGTACAAATATGTAAATTCCTCAGTGTTTTTCTCAATTGAACGCGATATATTTTTCTCGCTAGAGAGGGATAATCGCTTTTTAGCGAGATGATCTGCGAGATGATCTCGCTAAAGGGGAAGTGTTCCCAACCTGTAATATATTAACAGCAGATCTATAATTAATTAAGCTGCCTATGTACATTATAATTCTTACATGATATAAGTTAAATTTTTTATGATCCATAAAGAGACTTTATATCCACTCAAGGATCCTCGGAAGGCCTAGTACACACAAGTGTATGATTGACAGAAGGGAAATTAACGACAGAAACATATGCAGATTATAATTAAGAACGTATGCAATGTATAGCTTGATACAGATTTTCACAAGGCAAAAATTAGTATATCATAGTTTAGACATCTATAATAATTCCACCACAAACAAATACCTGCAATATTCCTTCTCCTTACGTCATGTCAAGTGTCCTTTACCTAGCCTGCTAGTACTGACAACAGTCTCCCTAAAATATTTATCAACAAATGTCACGTGACGAACGATGAGTTTCGCATTCAATATAAATATTGATTTTTTACATATTACATGCACAAGAAGTTGTGATATTTGCATCGTAATGTTCGATAAATTCAAATATCATAAAGTCTATTTGGAAGATCGTTTAATTTCTCGTTTGAGTAAGGATTACTCAAACCAATCAAGTTTTGACCAATTTTATTTACTCCCGGGATTCCTCTGGATTATAAAGTAGTCATTTGCGCGGGAAAACATATTTTGTATTTCCTTGGACGTTTTCAAATAAATATAATATAATGGAAAAAAAAATGTATTCCTGTGTACTACATTAAGATATCAATGTAAATTTAGAAGTTTGCACCCCCCCCCTTTTCAGTGATTATAGAGGTTTCTCCCCCCCCCCCCCTTGTCAGCGTTTTAAATCGACCTTTTTTTGTCCCCCTTTGCTTGTCGCAAAATTTTCTCCCCACTCTCTGTGATTTTTTTTAAGTTTTCCCCCTTTCAAAATCAGTCCTACTATTGAGAGGGGAAGTTCTATAATTAGCTTTAGTGCTTCAAGAAATTAAATTTATCATATAATATTTAGTAAATTCTAATAAATATTCATAAATTATTCATAAATTAAAATATGAAATATGAATAACTGTTATCAATGCGTCTCATTGGTAATATTATGTATTCAGGACTTTCAAGAAACGAAGATTTTACAACAATTAATTAAGTACTCCCCCAATTAAGTGGCAGTGTGCTAAATATAGAAGCAATTCATTATGGGGCTTCCAGATATTAATTCAATTAAACGGATAGATAATAACAAGTTATTTTGGTTTGAATTAATTTGCTGCGGCTTCAAATATCTTACATTTTGCATGGGGGTATATTCTATAATTGCGGCTTTACGTTAAATCCGGGGTTAAATCTCAATCTGCAAGCCCAACGTTACATTTAGTATACAGCTAGTCCAGCAAATGATATCGCCAACTGATATGTCATCATGTGGTACAGATCCGGGGTATGCCTTTCAACTTTTTTGACATTGATTCAAAATCAAATGATTGTATATTTGCCCCATTTGTATAAAAATGGCGAAGTAACAATGTATTTAAACGTAATCATAGTCCCCATAAAAAACACATACAAAATCGAGTGTAGGGCAACACGGACCTTCGACAAAAGCCGCGAAGGTAGGACCAGGTGCCACTGATCAATGGAGTTTACAAGCATCCCGGCTCTGCTGACCGGGCGGTCACACACGCCGTGAGCCCGTAGTCGAAACAAAGTAAACGGGGTTACCCGTCGTCAAATCTAGTGGACAAAGTATATATATATATATATAGCGTTCAATTCACATATCTTTCCAAGTCAAGGGCCTCGGGGCGGGGCGGACCAGAAACCCTCGACTTGGGAAGATGAACCGAATTTTTTTTTTTCATTTGTTTAAATTAAACTGTTTTCTTCCTCTTTAGTTCAAACTTTTAAAGAAAAAAATTAATAATGATAATAAGATCAAGATAAAGATAAAAAAAAAAAAAAAAAAATGTATTTAAAATAATAATTTAGTTTAAAAAAAAGAATTTTAGTATGAACTGCATTCACATACCTGTATGTCGACTTGTTATATGATATGATATGATTTATTGACCAATTATGGACCCACAAGGGGCAACAATATACAAAGAACATTTATGATTAGAAACGTTTACAAAAGACATTCATGTTATATATTCTCTCAGAATCGGTCAGTGTATGATAGTATTGTCTGAACTACAAAACTTACAAGATCGTTGTATAATATGGGAAGGGAGAATATGAATGAATTTTCTTGCTTGATAAATATAGGGCGTACAGTATACTTTGAATACTTTCCAAATAAAAATAATAAAACTAATCTATATACATATTTAATTACCGTTCCTGGTCATCTTAACATTATTAAAAAATATCAGACCAGCCCTTATTTTGCAAAACACTAATAACAATATATCTTTTTATAGTAAATAGTCTAGCTAACTATAAACAATAATTCAATAGGATTGAGGATTTGGCCGAGGATATAAAGCTGGGTGAGTTACTATACACTACTTCTAAATTTAGAGAATTCCAGTTGCCCTTGAAAAGATTATCGGATAACATGCATAGTTAATTTAAATACACCTATATAATTCATGTTTCATCATGTAATTTTAATTGAACAGAAATTGACAGGTGCCCTCATACATTGAGTGTGTATAAATCCAAGGAGTACCGAATGAGCGGAAATACCTTTCGTACAAGAAAACATGAAAATGCAATATATTTTTCGTTTCACTGTAACAGTCAGCCTTTTCGATGATATTCTTTGATAGTGAATATCTTTAAATTAATTTTCCAACGTTTTAATTACCATACACCTCGGTTGCTACAAGCCAGAACACGAATCGACCAATCAAAAAGTTGTATATTCCGAAAATTATCCAATCGGTGTACAGCGGTAAGAATTTGAACACCTCCGCAGTGAATATGGTGAGAACGAGCATCAGTATGTTGTGAAAACAGGCAGCGAAGCACAGGCATCATATGCAGTGGTTTCACAAGAAAAAAAGATTTTGAAAGTTATATGCATACTTAAATGGACAGTATGGCTTTAACAAACAGACCACAGACGGTAAGACTTGTGCAGATGAATATATTTATAGGTGTAAATCTACGACATGTTGGTCTTCTATCATGGAAATTCCCGGGTCTCTTTTTTCATAAGCAAAGTCATTAAAATTAATATTATACATTGATTTGATGTACCCATATATTTCCAATGATGTTTTAAGTTATAGTTATAAGTTAGTGTGAAATAGGAGACTGTAAATTAGACTTTACCATGTATAAATTCGTAGCAAAGCATGATTAGACATGTTTGCACATTCGGAATGCATACAGTCAGAGATGAAACTGATGAATATACAGATGCATTTTTAATCATAAGTGTGAATAAAGTATTTACATATTTTGATCATTAAATTTATGTTTTGAAATAATGCATAAATATCAATAATGTAAGCTACAGTTGATAACAGACTTGCAAGAGACTGATCCAAGTGTAATGGGTAATTTCAGGCTCGTCCTCAACTAGGCAGCACACATATTCTCGTCAATAAAGAAAATCCTGATGGAGCATTACTTGCTAAAACGGAACTTCATCGACCTTCATCACACATGGGAACTAGGTCAGCCCTGGGAACAATCGACAACATTGGACACAAAGTTTCTGCCATTACGATTGACCCCAGTAAGAAGACAAATGCCATCAAGAAGGAAATCTTGCAGCAGCAACAACAGATAGTGACCAGACAGAAAATGGGGAAATCTAAGGCAACATCCTCCCTGAAAGACCTCGTAGAATCTGAGACAAAAGTTGTAAGTTAGCAAAAGATTAGCAGTCACTGACATTCTGTATAGAGATAATTTTGATGATGAAATTTATTAATTCAAATGCAAATTCCAAAATGAGATAAATAAAAAGTATTTTGAATGACAATGGTTGCATTTTTTGAAAGATTAGATTTAGTTATATACATTATACATAGTTACATAATCTACTACAATATAGGAACCTTCCATAGAAGCAGTGAAAAATGTTCCAAAGACTGAGATTTTACTTGGACCCCCAGAATCTATGGACATTAGTGAGGATAAACCAGAGGCATTCTCAAAAGCTTTACTGAAAGTGGAAGACATTGACGAGAATGATAAAGACAACCCACAACTTGTTAGTGAATATGTGAATGATATATACCTGTACATGAAGGAACTGGAGGTAAAGATTAGTATTGTACATACAAATGTATCGTGTGCATAACAATTGTTCTGTGTGACTTTTTATCCATTTTTATTTGGGGGTGGGATACCCTTTCTAGCTGATCCATATCACGATATTTGACACATGATAGATACTGATGTTAGCGCTTAGTACTAAGTCGGACTAGAAATGTCCAAATTGTGGTGTTCAGATATTTTTTTGAAAATGCTATGTTGGTTATCGCTATTTATTGATTTAATGGACAGTTAGGATATCTTCAGGATGAGTATCACAATACATCGATGCACCGCTGCATTGTCTCACCCTTAATAGTTATACAGAATAGTGGAAGCCTGCCTGCGTTGGATCTGAAATATATCCGTTATTTTTTTCAGCAAAAGTATCCAGTGAAGCCCAAATTCCTGGAGGGTTACGAGATAACTGGTAAAATGCGTGCCATTCTGATTGACTGGTTGTGTCAGGTTCACCACAGGTTCCACTTGTTGCAAGAAACCCTGTATTTAACTGTATCAATCATCGACAGGTTTTTACAGGTAAATGAAATTTTACTTTTACATAGTTCTGTCCATCTTTTAACAAAAATCCACAATAGGAAATTGAATTTCGGTATACAGTATGCAGGAATAAGAGTTTAAAAACTCAGTAATTGAGAAGTATCATATACATGTGTATATGTATCAGCTCTTCTTTTTGCTATTCAATTTATGGAAAAAGAAATTTAGAAAATTTAATATATGGTTGCACTGAGGTGTTGTGATCTTGTAACAAATTGCATGGATAGCATTTTGACAGACAGTAATGTAAAATGTTAACTATTTTCTGTGTTAAAAATGTTTTCCTGGCCTTCCTACAGATATAGATTAAATCGTTCAATTTATGCACAACAATTTATGTATATTTACATTCAGTGTATTTTTCATAATTCGAGACCCCCTCGCCTGGAAATGAAGAGCGTTCAATTCCTCTCTTCTCACACCGCCTCTAAACCGATCACTGCTATGAATACACAACTGGAAACCCTACAGTATACATTTGTCTTGGTAATCTGTACATTTATATGTAGGAAATGAGAAAATTATGAATTAATCAAGATGGACTGAAGAACCATCCAGCCTCAATTTTAATGCATAGTTTGAAGAAAGTAATATCCAAATGCACTATATTTATGTAGTAGTACAATGCTGATTGTTCGGCTCTTCCATTTATTACGCCACACCGGTTTCTCAAAGGCCCAAAATTTTGAATAAAAATAAATAAAATCTAACATTTATAAAATATAAAATTGAGGAATGTAAATATAAGCATTGAATTCTTATTTTTGGATGTCGTCGGTGGTATAACAGCACCTGGCCGTGCCAACAAATTATCATACCGCGCTAGCGCGCGGTATCGGGTTGAAATTCCTTAAGCCCGACGCCCGGGACTTATATTAAATGTACCCGGATCTTCCGTTTTCAAAAAAATGCCGACGCTTAGGTCTTCTGAAAATAAATATTTCATATAAAGTTTAAAAATTCTCTCTTTGCTTTTACAAAATATTCTATTATATACTTTTAACTGCTTTAGTTTAGAACTTGAAATACAACATCTATAGAGAATCTTTGTCAAGCTCGCATTGAGAATCGTTTAACAGAACAAGAAGTCATACTGCAGATGATAATGATAATTTTTCGTGTTACAAAGTCAAGAAAATGTCAAGCTTACAGTCTAACCTAACTCGAATAATGTCAACCCTCATGATCTATTCTCGTGTTCTAGTACAAGTGAATGCAGGCATCAACAAAGTGAGAGGACTAGGAACGACTGGATTATTTGGTTATACTTTACCATAATTTTACATATTACATTGAAAACGGAAGATCGCCTAATCTAGACGACAAGCTGAGAACAGAAAGTTAGAGCAAGAACTACTCCCACCCCCTTTGAAGAAAGATTTGAAAGTAAAATTGTGATGAGCGGAACATTTTATCCTCTGGGTTGAATTAATCCTGTGCTGTAGAATATGTCGAGAATGCAATTCTCTATATAATGATGTATGGCAGTAAAATAACTGTTGATATAATTGGTTACTCCTTAAATAGGCTATATACAGCATTTTGTTTGTTTACTTTACAACTTGGACTTGGCAAAAAAGTGTTCGGACTTAGGATTAAAAAATAGAAAAAGCCCAGGGCTTAGGTCTGCTTCAAAAAAATTTCAACCCCTGGGTATTCAATTTGTTGGCACGGCCAGGTGCTGTTATACCACCGATGACATCCAAAAATAAGAATTCAATGCTTAAGTGTGAGTTGTTTGTAGATTCACCAAGTGCCTCGGAACAAGCTTCAGTTAGTGGGGGTAACTTCCATGCTGATTGCATCCAAATATGAAGAAATGTATGCCCCAGAAGTGGCTGATTTTGTCTACATCACAGACAATGCCTACCAGAAGAAGGATATCCGGGAAATGGAAGCCCTGATCCTCAAAACACTGGACTTCAGTATGGGAAAACCTCTCTGTTTGCACTTCCTCAGACGCAATTCTAAAGCTGGAGGGGTAAGACTGGTAGTATGGATATCTCATGCCCTGTCCCCAATCTCTGTAATTTGTACAATTAATCCTTGTGACTGAGATTGAAATGTAGAAACTCTTTAATCACCTCATAATTTATTGTCTGTAGTTTTTCTGAATGAGTAAATGATAGACAGTTTGATGAGGATTCCATGTTGCTATAAGACATGGTGATACTTAACTATTACTCTATAAAGGAATTTGTTTATTTAAGAAATGTCTGTTATAATTTTCAAGTTTACCGGAGATTGAACTGATGTTGCCTATTTGCAAACTATATAATCCGCGTAGTAATCCTACTGCAAAATTCACTTGCCCCACCTAAATTATTTGGTTTATATATGGTCAGCATTGAATTGATGAGGAGACTATATCACTGATATAGGGTGAACAATCTTTAAAAACAGTTTGTTAAATGTTTGGAGAATTCATTGTATTTAATGTCACTTGTTTATCTCTGTTGATAGGTTGATGCCAGTAAGCACACTTTAGCGAAGTATTTGATGGAGTTGACAATCGTCGAGTACGACATGGTGCAATATAACCCCTCGCAAATCGCAGCTGCTTCCCTTTGTCTTTCAATGAAATTATTAGATGGATCAAAATGGGTAAGCTACATGGTTTCAGAGACTATGTAAGATTGTTGGTGACTCTTGACAAATTCGTGAGGCTAAAACTAAAAATTGATTTGTTTGATGTACTCCTAACTTGTAAGAATTTTTTACAACAACCAGTGCCAATGCTCACTAGCATACACAAACATATCTATAATATTTTGTCAATACATTACAAGAATTTATTGATACTTATGGACAAATATCAGAATGTTGTAATATGGATTGAAGAATTAGCATTCAATAGAATAAGGGGTGAGACCAGAAATTCAATGTCTGATAAAAAACTAAATTCACATATTTTTTACGGAGACCACCCCTGACCCACCCAACTAAATATGATTCAGGGCTCGAAATAAACGATGGCCCGATGGTAAATTTTGGGTTTGGGCTAGTGATTTGTAAAGAGCATGCGTCCTCAGGGCTAGTAAATTTATCTTGTGATCAAAATTCCTTAATGAACGGGCTAGTAAATATTAGGTGTGTACGCGTCCAGAATTTTATCGCATGCACTTCCACTTTTGTTAAGTTGTACTACAAAGTAACGTGATAACGGATGTTTTAAGAGCGAGTTACTTTAAAGGGACTGACCCACGATTCGATCAAAAGCTTTTTCATTTTTTGATGTTGAACATTGAAGACATAACTCATTTAAAGTCTACATTAAAATTTTGGACCTTTGAATGCAAGAATTAGAGATATTTTAGCCGTATCTTTTTGTTATGTAAACAATGACTCGACTCTTTTTTTCACTGGTACAACGCTACATTTGGGGTGGCGGATATGCGCAACAATGCGTGGCGGTTCCGCAGCAGGAAAAAGACCAACAAGTATAGTAAACATGAACATTTTTCACATATATTCACGACTTGGTGCAGGAAATTATAATTAGGAGAGCCATCGCCCGATTTCTGCACAAGGACCGCCACCCGAAATGTAGCGTTGTAAACAGTGTTTATATTTACAAACAAAATATGAATTGCTATTTTTGTAATTTAAAGCATTTTGATGCTGCATTAGTCACAAATATGAACATTATACACATCAGACAAGATATTTTGATCATAAAAAGTGAAAAACAAATTTTTGGAGAACATTTGTGAGTCAGTCCCTTTAAGACGTTTAAGTAGAGTATACAATAGGAATTCCTCGGATGATTCCATTACACAAGGTACAAATCAAAGGAGGAGTTTCCGAATTAGTAATGTCAAATAAGCGTCGTCTGACTCTTCAGCATCTAGGTTCATAGAATAAAATGTCTACTTTG
>CAJDSM010028944.1:11587-34709 GCA_903981925.1 Ostrea lurida
ATCCTACATATTGAAGTTGTATATATGTCTTTTTGAGAGTGATCCTACACATTGAAGTTGTTTACTGGTCTTTGACGTGTCTCTATTGAGTTGTATATGTGTCTTTTTGAGAGTGATCCTACACATTGAAGTTGTATATGTGTCTTTTTGAGAGTTGACTACACATTGAAGATGTATATGTGTCTTTTTGAGAGTGATCCTACATTTTTCGAAAAATTTACATGTTGTTGAAGTTTGTCATTTTCTGAGCATTTCTTGAATAGTCCATACCTATTTTAGTAATCAACTCCTCTTACAGCATTTATTTGACATCTTTCAGACCTTGTACAGCTGTAGATGTGCACGTGTCTTTTTGGAAGTGATCGGACATTTTTCGAAAGATTTACATGTTGAAGTTTGGATGATACTGGGCATTTAACACAAGGGAAATTTCATAAATAATATATATTTTGAAGTGGATATTTATATTTCTGGTTTGGTATTTAACTGAATTATGGTTATCCCGTGGGGCATCCCACCTTCGTTCTGCCTAATGGTCACACCGTATATAACGCAGAACGAAGCTGGGACGTCCCAAGGGATAAAATACCAAACATTCATTGATGACGTAAAATAGGCACCGTCTATCCAAAGCATGCCTAAAATGACGTAAGTTCATGTAATTTTTGAAAAATGTCGGATCACTTTGAAAAAGGCACATGTACTTCTTACAGCTTTTTCTTGATATTTTTCTGACCATTTACATTTTAGTAGTTATAAAATTAAATCTACCGGTATATTTTTTGCCACGAATATTTCAGTTTATTTTTATTTCATCTGCATCTGTGTATTGATGTCTCTACGATAGATAGCATACTTTGAAGCAACCCGGCCTTTTCTGTTCTTGAATCGATTTTTTTCCGATAGAATTTATTTCTNATCTACGATAGATAGCATACTTTGAAGCAAACCGGCCTTTTCTATTCTTAAATCGATTTTTTTCCGATAGAATTTATTTCTATAGATCTTAAAAACTCCAAAATGATTTTATTCATTTATTCTGAATTGGCATTCTTATAAGGATAAAATCTCATTATTTGTAACAATTTAATTTTGCCGATGCTGGTCAGTTCCATGTGGTACCTTCAGTTTTTCTGAGAAATACGGAAATGGTGGGCGCCAATTTGCCACTCTAAAAATACTAAGGACTTAGCAGATTTACGGGCCCACCTCTCTAATGACGTGTTACACAATTACGTTAAATTTTGATTGGTACATACTTATCGTAATGTTGTTTATCATTCTCTACAAGAGACATTACAACGCACCGTTCACGTCGACTGGCGTTATATTTCCCGCGTTATCTAAAGTGAATATTAGTAGGTGGATCATATAGCTATCGTCATATAGTCCCCCTTTACTATACTTGGCGTTTAGCGCAAGGGATATTTCATAAATAATATATGTTTTCAAGTGAATGGATATTTTTATTTCTAGTTTGGTATTTAACTAAATTACATGTATGATTATCCCTTGGGACATCCTAGCTTCGTTCTGCGTAACGGTCACACCGTATATGACGCGTCACCGGTAAAACTATAGCATGTCAATTGTTTTTTTAATGACACCCCCCCAGGAGTTTTATTGTTGAGAATGCATGGTCATAATAATGATAAAAATGTAGATGTATATTGTTTTGTGATGAGCCTTACGCTGTCATCTTATTGTTTAAAAATTGTTTTGTCACAATGAAATAAAAAGATAAAAATTGTAGAATGTGAATTGCAGAAAATATATTGGGATTAAAGAGGATTAAATATTATTGAGGAGGCTTAACATTTCAATTGATTACAAAGGAGTGAAACGCTCTGATGAAATTCATGTTATGAATAATTGATTCTCGTAGTATTAGAACTTTCTAGCCTTAAGTTATTTTGTCCTTTGAATTTTAGCCCTTACTTCGATAGCGCCGATTACAAATATAATGCAAAATGCATATTTTATCACAAAGCCCCTTCTTTGGGCAATGAAGAGGCAGTCCTGCATATTGATAAACGAAATGGTACATTATGAAAAAGAAATATTTATTCCCATTAAAAATACATCTGTGTAGTGTTTCTATATTAATCACACCTGCAACTTATGGAATTCATTATTTCGAAAAATCTGATCTGGAAGCAGATGGTTTTGTTGCTCCCTTGGTAGAGAGGTATACTAATTATACTTAGCTAGTAGATGTACGTATTTTATTTTTATTTCCTTTTATTACTTATTTCTTGCACTTGTGAATTTGAATTTACTGTTGAATACATTGTTGTTAAAGGATTTTTCTCCTCTTTCAGGAGACATGGAGAGAATGCTTTTTGCTATGTTTTTATGGATTTGTACCGGCTTGGTGATCTCTTTGGAAGACTTTCCAAAATGGAGTGTACAAAATACCAACAAGTTCGGAGACATTTTATCTAGAGTTACTAATGAAATTTTGAACAAGGAACTCGCGAAAAGCAACGGACCATTTGGAAAACTTCGGCAGAATAGCGGCGACGTCACTTTGTTTCTTGGTTATCTAATTGAACACAAGCCTATGACTCTATGCAGAATTCTGTGGAATACTAGCGAAGACGATAGCTTGAATGAATGTGTCGCGTTCCTCATGAAGATTAGAAATGAAATGTTGGTAAGCAGGGAGCAAAAACGACAGGGCAGCTATAAATTTAACTCGAGTGGATGGAAACGCAAAAAGCGCGACCTTGGCGACAATCTGTCGAGAGACGAAATCATGAAACTGATTCAACAGATTCTGAAAGTGAAAAAACGACGACAGTTCCAGTCGCCAGGGTGGTGAGCCTCTGAATATCATGGTGTGGTATACAGCTTCTAGCAAATCTACAAACGAACGTGTTTTTTTCAAGAAAAAAAGGAGTTTGAACTTATATATGTGAATTATTTTACCGTGTTGATAGATTTTCAAGGTTAACGCTAAATATTATGATTTTCTGCAGAAAACTACTTAAGGTGTTCACCAAACTCCTTGGCTTTTATATTATCAGGATAATCTTAATTTGGAAAGTAGATTTGTATTTTTACTTGAATGAAGTGGTATATTTAATAATTGGTCAGTAAGGGACCCATGGTGTATTTTTCAAACTGATCCAGAGAAACTTTACAAGATCATAATTGAGATTTCAGTAAAGATAATACAACATTCCAGTTAAAACTGATTAACTATTTCCAGGTTATAAACATTAAAATTTATAAGCATTATAAGAATATTTTCAATAATGTGCTTAACCATCAAATGATGTTGAAAAATTGCAATGATATTTGATATTTTAAAATGCGTACATATAATGGATTACCGAAAGTTCGGAAAATAAAAAATGGCGTACACCCCAAGCCTTCTGAACACTTGATGGAAATGAGGAAACGAACAATTTATTATTTGGCGTTGTCGGTAGGATCCGTTGGGATTTTCTCACATCTTTAAAGTGCGACAGTGTGTGGGCCTACTAGCATGGATCCCCTGGAGAACCGCCCAGGGCTGATAGCTAAAGTAAAACTTTAGAAGCGAAAGAAGACCATGAACACCTAGAGATTAATTTAATTATTCGACCATTTTGATTGAACATGTGGTGATTTTGAATTTACATTATAAATAAAGAAACATTTGCCTTAAATATGTTACTGATTATAAGTATTGTTGAATTCTCTTTGTGGGAAGAAGAAACAAGTGAAAGTCACAAACATCAATGACCGCCTCGATCCTGCGCAGATTGAGCAACATGATGAGAGTAGGTTTAATAAGATTCGATAAGTAGGGCGTAATTGATGAGGATAATCATCAATCTGATTTAGTAGGTAGTAAAGTCTTCACGTACGTTGTCCTGAGGAAAACACAATTTAGCCAACTTGCATTTAAGCATAGCTTAATTAAATGCTCCATTGTTATTTTTGATAAGAGGCACAATCTAGGAGAAAAAGATTAATGAAAACGGAAGTGTTATTTTGACATAGTTCGTACAACCTTCATTTCTGAAACGCCGTAGCAATGACCACCAAGAATCTCTACCACATTAAGCTTAATGAGTAGCTGACACATTTAGCTAGATGAAACGTTGCCACCTTGAACTTGATAGAATTCTGCCACAACAACGATGATAAAACGTTGCCATAACAAACGATGATTAAAAACGTTGCCATAACAACGATGTTAAAATGCTGCCACGATAACGATGATAAAACGCTGCCGCTTAAACTTGATGGAACGCTGCCAAACTGAGCTTGGTGTAACGCTTCCATACCGAGCTTGATGAAACTCTTCCACAAGAGATAATAATAGGGTTTTTATGCGTATTTACAGGAAACCTTGTAGAATGAGAATAACAAACTCCCGAATGCGTAACCCGGACGCAGTAAGATCAGGCACAGGTGTAAATGTCTAGGTATTGCTTGATTGGCTAAAATCAAGGATGAAATGATTTGAATTCTGAAATTGAAAGAACTATTATAGAAATGAAATTAATTATAAGGGTAAAAATTATCGCTTACAATGGAGAAATGGCTGTGGAAATTACCATGGTAGGGATGTGTTTGAAATGATGAGTGTAATTTACTGCAGATCGTTATATGTTGCAAAGAACGATGGTGAAACGCATTGGTACTCTTTCCCCTTTATTAACATGCACATTTACATAAATGCCACGATTAAGACTTGGAGAGACGACAGAATGGATACTAGTACCCCTCCTTTCCGTTAGCACAGGTCAATTTACCTTTACCCGTTTATGAAATATATAATGTCACAAAACGGTTGGTTTTCATTGCGGTCCCAAGCAAACCGTGTATGATAACAACTACAAAGTAGTATACATTTGTCAACAGAGTTTCGAATATCTACTAAGTATTGTATGCACGAGCTCATTATCACTGTTTTTGAGTATGATATGCAATTTAAGGTAATATCATGTGAAAATATAGGTCGTTATATTATGCCGACGTAAACTTTTCAAAACCATATCACTGGAAAAACTAGCATATTGTACAGATATGTGGAGAATTCATAGAACATCGTCATCAGACCCTAGGGAAGCCAGTAGGTGGCAGGGTATATAGAATTAATGGCATTTATCAACACTTCTCTTTGATAAGTGCTTTTAATTACGGGGCAGGCGCTGTAACTCGTGTAGCCTTGTCTACCTTAAGCGTTTTTGAGATCATGAATGTATGACATTTCAAGCCTAGAATTCGATCATAAACTTAACCGCTTGTCGGAACGATACCTGTGAATTTCACCCACCCACCCCTCACGAGTTGCATTTGGGGGATATTTTCGGTGGCGCTTCTTTATGTTTTTCAGTGACCCTAATCTCGGTTGAGATTTGACTCGTCTGGATATTTGGACTTAATTGTGCCTTCATCGAATCACGAAGCAGTCTGTAAATTTACATTCAACTTCGGCCGGTTCTAGCAATTAATATGAACTTAGGTGACATTGCCGCTCGCTTTACATAATTGAAACTAACTCTCTGTCACTATTAATGTTGCATTGCTTACCGTCTAGGTTAATGGATCCCAAAATATAACCCAAGCAACAAATTTTCCATTCAAAAAATGGCTCCATGTCGCATTTCTTCATCTCCGTCATACTGAAGAGTTCCTATAGTCTGTTTTGTTACATTACTGATATATAGTATTTTTACACACTAATTAAAAAATAAAGACTATGGAAACTCTTCAATTTCGGGAGGTAAAATACTGTGTCATGGGAATCAGTATTTAAATGGAAAATGTAGTGATTTTAGTTTGGGATTTTCATACCTAGACGGTAAATAATGCAACATTAATAATAGTGATAGAGAGTTAGTTTAACAATCAAATCAATTATTCTAAGCGAGCGACAATGTCGCCTAGGTTCATATTAATTGCTATGACCGGTGTATAAAGATTAATAATGACCCCCGTAGAATAATGACCGGAGGTCATTTTTGGACGTGAAAATATGACACCCCCCCCCCACACACACACAGATGAAGAAAAAATGGATTATTATGAAGAAAAAAGACCCAGGGGTAAGTTTTCTACATGCTATACATGTACATGAAGAAAATTGACCCCGTAGAAAAACGACCCCTGCGTTAAAACAGTAAAATGATATTGGTCCGTGTTTGCCCAACTCTATTTGGGATTTGCGAGATTGATTACTGTTCGTTATCTCTTTGCCTTTATATTTAGAAGTGTTGATACGAGATGTAAAGATATAAGTAATAAAATAACATTTGGTTTATATTTTATACTTTTTCCCACATGTGTACAAAGTTGTAATTGCACGTTTATGTAACGGTTAATACAATACAAAAGTGATCACCGTGTAGAAACGGACTAAAGTACATGTAAAGTGGTTTTAAATTACCTTATACACTAGTTCATTCAATACACTTGTTAGTATTATTTAAACGAAGCATGTTATTATCATGACATTTAAAGAGCCTGGTTTTTAGAAGTAAAGACAAAGATAATGAGCAGATTTCAATCTCTTAAGTCCAAATAGGATACATAAATAAGAGTTGGGCAAAACACGGACCCGCTGGAACACCAAGGTGATCAGGTGCCTAGGAGGAGTAAGCATCCCCTGTTGACCGGTCACAGGCCGCGTGAGCCCATCTATTTGATCATGTAAACGGGCATCCGTAGTCAAATTAATGTATAAAAACGACTTAACAATGGCTACGAAACACATCAGACAGCATTTGACTCAATGGGTAGGTCATATTTGGTAAACTATTGTTATAACGAACATAGAATTTACGAAATGCTGCCTTCAAACGTGACTGTTGGAAACCCCTTCAACAACAACTTGTCTGTAAGTAGCTTGCATCGATTAAAAAACTGATCATACGCAGAACAAGCTCTTGCGTATCAGAATAGTGGAGACATACACACCATATGCAGGTGATGATGGAATATTGCTACGTAAATATGGGAAGTTGACGATACAAGAAGCTGAAATCGTCCCGTTTGTCATAAAGTTGAGTAGTTAGTTTGCCGTTAATGTCAATGTTCAATAAAATATCCAAGGTACGAAGCAGACATCAGAAGACTTCGGTGGTGTCCTTTATTTCTAGTTCGTTGGGATATATTGAATCGACATATGAGTGAAAATGCATTATTATTGATAGATAAAACGTCGTCAATATTGAAATGTCGAATTAAAAGGCCACTGTAGAGATTTCTTCTTTTCGTGTAGAAGCTTTTGAATGATTCTGCCTCATAAGAATATAAAAACGGTCAGCAACAAAGGAGCAACAATCGTGCCCATTGGAATTCTAACAGACTGTTGGAAAGAACCGATTGCCAAAACTAAAAGATATTGTCAATGAGGAACTCCAGCATTGCTATATAATATTCAACTTCAGTGTACTTGTGTTGTAGAATCAGAGTGGAGATTAACAAAATTTTTTTTTTAATGGCTGATCACTAGATATAGAATATTCCTTTTCCATTTTTTTAAAGAGCAACTGTCCTATAATATTACAAAAGCTTGTTCTTAATTATTCGTGAGGAATGGTCGTGTAAAGTGTTGAAAAGATCATGTTTGATGTTGTGATTATGTGAAAGATTCAGGGATTTCCAAATTCACTAGAAGTTCTTTAGAATTTTTGAGAATCCGCATTATTGATTTACACCATTTCTGGCATAATTGTAGGTTCACAATACGTGTGAAGTGGCTCCTTGACAGCTGTCAATATTTTCGTGAGGACAAAGATGGGCTTGGTGAACATTCACTAGACCAGCATATTATTTGTTTCTAAGGGTTTTTTATGAACGTTTTTGGAAATCCGAGTATAGGTACAGGTAATCATATTCGTCAAAATGGTGTTGAAAAGCTGAAGCTTAATGATCTTGAATATAAAGAACTCTCAATACTTTGATTGAATACGCTACAGAGATTAACTAAATGCCTAACACAGGGGTTGATTTTCAATCTATCGTATTCTTGATTATAATTATGTTATTTGCAGCAGTTGTAAAAGTCAACAATATTCAAGTACAATACTCAAAAACATTAACAGATCACACCGAACATTGGATGAAAAGGCGATGATAACAAGCAGTGATCAATTTTGCAAGTCCCAAACGGAATACAAAACAAGAGTTGGGCCAACACGGACCCTGGATACACCAGAGGTAAGATCAGGTGTCTAGGAGGAGTAAGCATCCCCTGTCGACCGGTCACACCCGCCGTGAACAGGTAAACGGAGTAATCCGTAGTCCAGATCAGTGTATTAAGAACGGCTTAACGATTGCTACCCAATGACTGGCCATACTGGCAAACTATATCGTTAAAACGACCATAGAATTAGCTAAATGTTGTCTTTGAACATGACTTTTAAAACCCCTGCATCAACCACTTGTTTGTTAGTAGCCTGTTTCGATTAAAAAAACTGATCATAGGCCGAGTAAGCTCTTGTGTATCGAATGAGTTGAGAGGCATACACACCAGATACAGGTGAGGATGGAATGTTGCTACATAAATATGGGAAGTTGACGAAGGAGAAACTGAAATCATCCCGTTTGTCATAGCGTTTAGTTGTCTTCTCGTGCAGGAGCTTTTGAATGATTTCTGCCATGTAAGAAATTGTCAGTTGATAAAGGAGCTCAGCTCGTGCCCATGGAAATTCCAACGGACTGTTTGAAGACCATGATCACCAAAAACTACAAAGATATTGTCAATGAGTAACTCCATCATTGGTTTAATGTCAACTTCAGAGTACTTGTGCGTAGATTAAGAGTGGAATATAACAAAATAGTGCTCATTCTATTGAAAAAGACACTTTTTCTACAGGCAAATGGGTAATTTTTCTACGTAGAATAATGACTGGGGGTGGTGGTTATTTTTCTACGTCGAAAAATGGCATCGGTCATTATTCTACGGGGTCATTATTCTTCTTTACATCGGCCTCTGCGTCTGCCGCCCTCCAGTATACCTTGCAGAATTGTATTGGGAAGGGGAATTATGACCTCTTTACCGTGGCTAGGAGGGATATCTGTGGACCAGCTGGCTGTGCTACTTATCTTCGTATGTCATCGATCGTCTTATATTCTTTCCATATTTTAATGCCGAGTAGTCGCCTGAAGCACTTCATTTCAAAAGTCTGGATTATTCTGGAGGACTCTGCTGTCACTGTCCAACTCTCACATCCATAGAGCAGGATGGAAACAACCAGCGAATAATTTTATCTTTGTTGGAAAACTGATGTCGTTGCTTTTCCAGATCTTGCTGAGCCTTGCCATTGCTGATGTTGTCATAGCTATCCTGTTCTTTATCTCTGTGGTGGAGCGGCCATTTTTAGTGAGGGTGGCGCCAAGATATTTAAAGCTATCTACTTCCTCCAGCTGCTTGCCATTCATGTAGATCTGTATGGTGGTGTTGTTTACACTGTTGGTCAGGAATTTACTTTTTTTCAGTACTGACTTCCATCCCATTTGCACTTGCCCTAATTACCATCTATTGGTCAAGTCTTGGAGTTCGGTGTTAGATCGATAGCATCGGCAAAGCGAAAGTTGTTGATTGGTCTTCCTCCTAATGATATGGTAGAGTGGAAGCCATTAAATGTTTCTCGCATGATATCCTCCAGGAAGAGGTTAAACAAGGTTGGAGAGAGCAAACAGCCTTGTTGGATGCCAACTGAGGTCTTGAAGTATTCTCCAATCTGACCGTTGAGGAGGACTGCGCTGCTGGAGGTGCTATACTGCGCTTCGATAATCTGGAGCAAGCCCTCCTCTCTTCCGAAATTCCTGAGAACTTGCCAAAAGTCTTCATGCCACACTCTATCGAAAGCTTTTTTGAAATCGATGAAATTATGCAGCAAGTCCTTCTGATGTTGCAGATGTTTCTGTAAATCTGCTCCACATTACTCCTTCCTGGCCTAAACCTGGCGTGTTCTTCTGTCAGGTGCTCTTCAGCCCCTTTCTTCAATCTGTTTAATATAACTCGAAGCATGATGTTGCTGGTATGGCTGATTAGAGTTATTGTTCTGTTATCCTGGTATTGGCGTAGGTTCCCCCTTTTTGGGGTGTGGGATAATGAGAAAATGTGTCCATTCTGTGGGTCACTGTTTTGTATCCCAGATCTTCTGACAGAGTGATGTTATCGGTCATCACAAATGACGGTCTTCGCCCTCCCTCTTCGAACCAGCTCATATGCTGAAAATATTGTCTGTCGAGAGACTCCTTTGTTAAGCTGCGAAATGCTTGTCCACTTCTTCCTCCCATATGGTAGGGGTAAAAGATCCCTCCGTTTTGTGACGCACAAGGGAAGCCTGTTCGGTTTTGAGGGGTTGTGCGCTTCCTAGCACTAGATCAAAATACATTATAACTTTTTAATATTATTCCGAAAAATAATGACAAATATGTCAACATTTCATGTACATTTAAAGAGCCATGTGTTGAAACTAACTCTAGTACTTTGAATTAATTATATCGCACAGAGATTGACTAAGTTGCTAAACTCACGAATCATTCTTAATTGAGTCTCACACATGATTGCTGTTTCATATTTCAGATTGCGCTATGTTGTGCTTGTTTTACCCGTATTACTGCAGACATTCATTAAGAGCAAGACAATTTTTTAGAACTGTGAAACTGTTTATAATTTATGTATTTATGCAGATCCATGGCAGAATATGCATGAAGAGTTTAACATCTATAACCGTTAGTCATTTTCCAAAGTGGCCTCTGGTGGTTGAATCCATATTTGCATTGGATACCCCCTCCATTCTGATACATATTTTTCGGTATTTTACCTGATTAAATTGACAATTTCCATTCAATTTATTAGTTTTATTGCCTGCTTTGAAAATACCAAAAAAAACATCGGCCTTGGGGTAGTTCGAGTAAGAACATAAATTACTCGTAGTCTGATATGTGCTTATTCCACAATTTTTCTACGTGGAAAAGAGAAGCATTATTGTGAAAGCAAAATATATCGAAACAGTATCAATTGTAAGCCCAAGTAGAAATACAAAAACAAGATAGTATGGGCCATCAGAACCATGGACAACACCAGAAGTGGAAGTCAAGTGTCTCAGGAGGAGTAAGCATCCACCTAGGCATTTCGACAAATTATTCTCTTCAAGGACCGGCTCCAAACCACGAATGTGAAATCCGAAACATGAAAAGTTAAAACTCTGTAAGTGATCAACATATAAGGGACCAAAAGATTTGGCCCAAAAAGGTCGCAAAGAGATCAGTCAGCTAATGCCACTGAGGAAGATAATCTTTATTTTATATGAATTTCTAATTTTACCACTGCAAAGATAAATAAATCCCTATTTCAAGCTGTAACATAAGACATAGCAAAATGGCTTTAGAAGCCTCGCGACACAGCTCACAGCAAGAGCCTCTGACCAGGAGGTCATCAATATTAGAATCATATACGAAGGTACCAATTTTAATGCACCAGAATTGCGCGTTCTCGAGAAATTATGTATCTCAGTGAATGCTCAAACCGAATGTTGGAAATCCGAACATGAAAGTAAAACTCTGTAAAAGTGTCAATGTTAAGTGCCAAATTGGCCAAAACACGTCGAAGATCAGAGCTGATGCTTAAGGATAACCGTTAATATTTGTATGAGTAAATTTAATTTACCACGGAATTAATACATTATCCGTTATTTCAGCTAAGTAACAATGAAATACAATGGCTGTAGAACCTTCGGGGTAACTAACAGTCTCCACAGAACGACGCCTCGACCACCAGGTCATATATAAATCATATACGGTACCAATTTTAATGCAATCTTAGATGTCGATCTTCCCCTGGAAGCTCAAAAATTCCCCTTCAATATGAAATGGGCAGTAGCATCTAAAAGCAGGATAAATCCCTGTAATAGAAATGGACAAAATGCAAATTTGATATAAATCTATGGTGACCATGCCTCTAGCACGGCGTTGTAACGAGGGTGAGTGAAGTCAGTGCTTCCCCGCTTAGGATGGTGGTGTAGCGACCTCATTCAGCTTCCTGAAGATAAAATACCAAATATTATGTCATTTATGTAACAATGAGATAGGAGACGAGTACCATTTCATCATGAATTTTTAATTTAAAAAAAAATGCTGTAGAAAAAAGAAGAGAACTTATTCAATTAGAATTTATTATAGGATTAAACATTCTTTTTGAAGAGTTTATGGATGTGTAAACTGGACATTTTACTCCCAAACTGAATCCAAATTGTTCACTGTCTGAACAATGTTTAAAAATTTGAAAAGTTCCATGCGTTACGTTGTATGTTTTCATGCGCGTATTGTTACGTCATGTTTTCGGATTTATTGACGTGTTAATTCTCGTTTCAATTTAATTTTATCCAATGAAAACAATTGTACGGTTGCTATAATGACCTTGTTTGCGATTACAAAGTATCACTAAGTCATATGTTGACTGATTTGTTTCATACCATTTGTTAGACTGTCATTTTCTTACTAGATATGACTACAGGTGATCCCGTTTACTTTGTTTCGACTACGGGCTCACGGCGGGTGTGACCGGTCAGCAGAGGATGCTTACTCCTCCATGGCACCTGATCCTACCTTCGCTTTGTCGGAGGTCCGTGTTGCCCAACACTCGATTTTGTATATGTTTTTTGGATTATGATTACGTTTAACACGATGTTACCTTCACCTATTTGTTTGTAACTAGTGGGTATTATTTTTCCATGGAAAAACACATGTCCTTCTGGGCAATGTTAAAGTTTTTGAACAGAAGGCCAAAATCCAAGGTCAAGGTTAGCAAGTAACAAAAAAGTCGGCACCAGTGGAAAGGGCTTGTCATAAGAAATACACATGTGAAATATGAAAGCTCTACCACTTACAAGTCAAAAGTTATTGCTGTGAAAGTTTGTAAAAAGTAGGTCAAATTCCAAGGTCAGTAGGTCAAACAATTTCAAATCAATGAAAATGTTATGTCGTATGAAATATACAGAAAAATATTTTTCAGTAATTCGTAATGCTCAAGTCTTGAAATGTTTTACAAATTTCAGAATCAGTTCTCATTCTTTGGCTATTGAAATTGGGCGTTACACAATAACCCAAGTAAATGAGAGAAAATCAGAAGGCATCAGAGATGCTATAGCCGAGTTGCAGGTAACATTTTTGAAGTTTTTCTGTCTGGGCAGGTAAGCCATGAGGCACTTAGGCATATTTATATATAAACAACTATAGTTCAAAACGTCATAACAGAATATCAACGAGTAAAAAATTATCAATTGCAACACAAAATCATCTGTACAGGTGAGCCATTAGGCCTGCAGGCCTTTATGATACCGTTTGATTAGACATGAGGCCCACAGGCTTATATCTTGGTACAGTTAGATAGATGTAGTAAAATTTTGTCTATTAGGCTTGTGTATCTATAACAAAATGTTTACCAGAGTAAGGAGCTTAAAAGACTAGTTGATATTACAAAATCATCCGTACACTTTTGTGAGTCCCGTGATCGAAGCCAGATAGGTCCCCTCGGACCCACGATTTTTAATCTCTTGGGTTTCTCGATAAAATCAATAGGGGTTTTTTCACTCACTAATGCATGAGCTAACAATTCCCCATATAGGTCTCTCTATTGAAGCAGATTGTTTAACTTTTGGTACGTATATCAAAAGCTCTACGCGTAATTCTTCATTTCACTAGCAAAAAATTTTTTCACGTGTATTATGTAATATGGGAACTCACTAAGCAGATACAGATTTTTCGCGACCCTCTGACAGGATTTTACTGAGATATTCAACAAGATTTCCCAAGTTTCATTTGAATCAGAAGTAAACGCTATCGATACGGAAAACCTGTCAGTGTATTTCAGATTTTTTGAGGGATAGACGAACATTACCATCTTGTATATCTGACCTCACTGTGACCTTCTGACCTTGGGCGGATTTGTATCCGAAAATACAATAGCAGTTCTCATTCACATGACTTTGCAACTACATATCTATTTAAGCTTTTTTCACATTCAACCTCCTTCTCTCTCTGCCTCTTACGTTCATACTAAATAAAAGAAAGTGGGGATGATTGTCTTGCTGTACAAAATCATATAAAACTAAGAACAAATAACAGAAATATTATAATCGTTCTTCTACGGATCTGCGAATTCTGGTCAGAAACATCACTGATGCCTCAGATATGTAAACTTTTGCATGAAAGCAAGCAAGTTATACCGTGATGCAGGAAAACTATATACTTTCAGATTTTTGTAGAAGAGTCCTTATATCGAGGATCATTGTAGACAGATTTGTCTCAGACGGTTATTTGTCCGAAAGATCATAATAGCGTGTCTCGATCACATCAGGAGATCAAGAGTGCACAACAGATGACAACTAAAAGTTTGATCAATTCAATTCCTCAGACTTTAAACTTTTGATAGTTATCGTCGTGTAATACTTTGAAACCATATGTCAGCGCATTTTTGGTGAGTTTTTTTTGTCACTGTGCGTCAAAAATTGAGGACCTTGGACGGAGAATTGTCTCTTAAAGATCAATTTTTTTCTTGGATGTATATCTCACACTGATTTGCAACAATATCCTATCAATATGTGTTTCAATATTCAATCAGATTGTAACTTTGAAGTTTAACGTCCGGAAACCTCATTTAGTTTCAGATTGTTTGTTGAATTAGATAGTTTTCGGTTCACCGAAAGGATTCTGAGTTTGTCACCGGTTTGACCTTGGACGGATTTGTCCGAAAATTCTTAAATAGGGAGATAATATTCTTTTCTCTCCTTACATGAGTATTCGCAACAATATCCCCACACGGTTCAATTCAATCAAAATGAATCACAACTTTTGAAGTTAACGGGCTCCGGAAACTCAAATATTTTAATAGATTTTCAGAGTGAAGTTTTAGTCTGTTCAGGGCTCACTAGTGACCTTGACCTTAGGACGGCTTTGTCCGAAAATCAATATAGAGGTTCTCATTCTCTCGTGTGACTATCGCTCAACAATGATTAGTATGACCAGAGGTAATTCAATCATCAACCATGTCTCAGAAATGTAAAATCAGATTTCTCATGAGTAAATCGGTTTCGGGGTAAAAAACCTTATTGTGGTGTTTGTACTATTGGACCCGCACAACCCCCAATGTCATGCCACCACAAACACCAATCACGCGCGACGTGCAACTCGTGGAACAAGTAGGAAAGTAGTGTCTTGCATAGTTCTGTACTCCGTGTTGAAAGAATGATTGAATTGTACAGCACACCTAACATCTAAGAGAGCCAACCATTCCAGTAGAATCCACATTGAACACTCGTTGTATACTGTTAGAAACTAAATTTAAAATAAACCCTTGTGTGAAATTATGATGAAGACATTTATTTGGGTTTAAAAAATGATAGATAATGGATGTGACGGAGGAGTGAATATATTGAAAAATATTGCTGCCCTCAAAGACTCAACAATAGATAGACAAAATTTGATTGATCATAACTTGTTATTATTACTTTATCTATCATTTGGATGGTCTTCTTCTGTCGGTTTGATGTATATCTTTGTATGCCCTCCTGGGCCTAAAATTGGGAAATAAATTAACTTACTTTTAACATGTGAAATTATAAAAAAGCCCTAATCACTTATCATCCAAAGTTTATGGCCAATGTTATTGTTATGAAAAAAGTAGGTCAAAGGTCATTGACCTTGATTATTAAATGTCTTAAATCTAATGACTTGTTTTCCAAAACCGTTTTGGCAAGATCCATCATGCCATTTCACGGCGGTTAACGGTATCTACAATGTCTGGTTTTTGAGTGTGAAGTTTCCCTCGGAGGGGCCCTCATTGTCAGTACCTCAAATACAATGGGATTTATCGTTCGAACATCAGGGAAACCGATATTTACTTTCAGCCGAATGAATTTGTAATAAGGGGTGTATCATTAAGGCACACGGTGCATACATTGCACTGATGTCCTAAACACTTGGTGAGAGGCTCCGACGAACATAAAAGTTAAGAGACAGACCCGTGTAAAAGGTTAAAAGGTAAACAATTTGTGGTGCAGTAAGCTTGTACATTGTATTACCTTCTTGATAATATTTTCAGATTTTTGTGTAAATTTCACATGGTGTGGGCAATTTATTGTTAATTCTTGTAAAAAATTGATAGTCTCAGGGATAGATCAATTCCACACTGGCTTACGAATAATGTTATCGTTGTCCTCTGAAGCTGCACAATCTTGTGAGAAAAAAGTCACAGTTTCCTACAGTGGCTTTTGTAACTTATTTTATCTGTATCTATGAAGATTTTACATTTAAAGTATCAATTGAAAGTAAAAAAGAATAAAAAATAAATTAAAAGCTACATTAAAAACCACAATGGTGGGGGCACTAACCCAGAAATTATATGCTGTTGTGTACATGAAATAAATCGTGTTATCTGGTACAATCTTCAATAATTTCGCAATAATACACAGTTGTTAATACATTCTTATCGTTTCTCTTTTCTGAAGTAAGGATTCTCAGAAAGAAGGAAATTTTAATGTGACGTAAAACATTTTACTCGATTTTTCTTGTTGGTTAGATCGCTTAAGGTATGCACTGACCCATAGCAAAACGGACGATGACGTTAACTTTCGCAAAGTGTGATCATTTGGGTCCTTTGTAATCATACATGAGCACATAGACGTTGATAGTTCGTTTCTAACCTAAAAGTCTACTTTCTGCTTAATCTTGTTTTTGAGCCCAATGATAGATTTATACTAAGTAATATCCAAGGCAAATTGTGAACAAGTAGTTTTGTGAATTTGCAAGAGCATTTATTAAAATGCCACACACAAAAAACATGACTTGAACAGTCGCTCATAAGGAAAATTGTGTTGTTTATGATGCATTTATTAAAAATGCCAAAATAAATCACTGAACAAGTGAAATAGGACAAATATACATACACAAACGTGTCCTATGTAAAAAAGAGACATTTAAAATATCAGTTCAAGAAATAAATGCAACCATTACAACTACGAATAATAACCAACACTTGCGGTCCTAAGTACAATGTCTCATATAATGGAAAATTTAGTGACATTTGAATACCCATATAGTAGATGTGTAGGCGAAAGGAAAAAACTCGGAACTGAAAAGCGTGAAAAGACATAATGACCCATATCTGTAAAACCACCTATGACAGTCAATATAAAGGTCAGGTCAGAAGATAACACCAACAGCAGCTCAGATAATGTGTAATAGGCTTGTTCATAAGGAATACATGTGTGAAGTATGAGTTAAGTCTCACGTATCACTTACTCCTAGGTTGGCCAAAAGTTGTTGGCCGTATAGCTCTAGTTTTTGGTGATAGATAACTCTGGGTCTAAACAGAGAATTAAAGAATCAGGTCAACTACTTTTTGGAAACACACCGGTGTAATAAGCGGTTAAAAATCATAAAAAGAAATACACATCAAAAAGTTATGGCCAAATATAAAAGTTTTCAAAAAAGTAGGGCCGGCAAGATGCTCCAACAAAGAGGTCAAAAATTTAATAAAACTGACCAATAGTGAACAAAGTTCCTCCTACCTCAATAAGTTCATTATAATCCAGTTCCCTAAAAAGTCCTGTAGATTCTTTAAAAAGGGGCTTTTATTATACATGTGTTAAACCGCCACACCCTAACCGGACAAAATTTGGATGAAGACACGATTGACGTTGGAGATTTGACAATTTGATTGTTTGTATTGTTTCTTAGCGTCCCCACTGAGAATATTTCCTCATATGGGACGTCAGCATCATGTGCCAGCCAGGTGAACGCAAGGTGCAAATTTTAGGCCTGTGCTCGGCACCAGGGCCAAGTTAAAATGAGGCAATTATTTGAGGGAATGAACTTCTCATTCGTAGTAAGCCACAAGGATTCCTGCGAGTCACACGGGACTGAGTTATCTAAAATAACTATTGTGCTCTCTTTACGGGCTCTCAATCACCGAACTAGAGCACCGAACCCATTTACAGTCGCTTAAAAGTGACGACAACGCAAAGTAGGATGCTGGTTGGCGGATGCGCTATCTAACCCGGACCCCCACGGGTGGATGAAATAAAATAAGAATATGATAGTTAAAACTTGACAAAAATACCATCTGTGTTTCTCCAAAACCCTGAATAGGGATGAACAATAAATAGATAAGAACATTGAATAATGAATATAATACGTATTAACTACCCAACTACGACTAAAAAGTTTTATCTTCCAAAGAAATGTCCACTCTCAACAACTGTAATGATAAATTGGTATTAGATTACACATTATTTTTGTTTAGGGGTACTTATTCATACATCTTTTTCAGCTACTATTTTAATAAATCTATTCCTTTCAAATATATCTTTAAATATCATGACATTTGGTTCTCTATGCTAATTGGAATAATATCTAGCAATATGAGGATAAATAAACAGTCCAAAAACTGACCACGGACTCTCTGTCCCCCCTACCGAACAGGGGTAATCCAATGGAATGGTGTTCACTGTCCATTGGTCTTCATCAATGTAAACCATCTTATATCATTGTGTGTAATTTTGGGTCGGGTATAGTTTTGGAATACCATTGTGGAATTCTGAAAGTCTCTGATCTATTTCCAGGTTTCTTCTCCTTTTGCTTAGCCCCTGTCCCAGACTCTTAAATTTGGCATTTCCGGTATGGGCTTAATGTGGGTATTCTGGGACTATATGGATACGATGGAGTCTTCCTTCAGATGTTCCCCAATCGCAGCGAACTGGCCTAGTTGACAAGTTACCATTAAAAACGTAACGAACCGTGGGGATCGGGTTAGAATAGGTCCCAGACACCCCTTTGCGTGTCTGTAAGAGGCGACTGAAGGGGCAAACATAGGCGGGTTTCAATCAAGTCGATGACGACCGCAAAGAACCGAGTCCGTGTCAAGCAGGTGTGGCAACGATAAAAATGACCTTCCCTGCTCAAAAGGCCCTGAGTGCCGAGCATAGGCCTAAAATTTTGCAGCCCTCACCCGGCAATGGTGACGTCTCCATATGAACAATAAACGTAGCTCTATACGAGTTTTCATATCAAAAATCAAGGGCAACGCAAGGGCACATCCCCTACAACACATGTAGATTTTATTTTTTAAGAAACAATTTAGTGTAATGACGTAGAACCTTGAAATCTACATAGGGTCACTGTTACAAGGGGGGAATATCACAGAATTTTCCCTTGGTTATGGTATGGGAAGGGGGCGCGTGGCGATTTAATTTTTTTTTCACATAGGTCGGGGGTTCAGGGCAAGGCCCTGATCGGCAAGAGTACGCCAACCTGTGAAGCTCCTGAATTTTTAGTGATTTATAAGGAAGTGAAAAATTTAAACCATTAATTAGCCCTCATAGGTAGTATTTACACCCTCTTCCAGGGCCCGTATAACCAGGAATTTCCAATTGGGGTGGTGGGGGGATGCAACAAGACTAAGGTAGTATATGATAGTGATTTAAAGGCTGGCTGTCAGGTCCACAGCTAGGAATCTCTAGGAATTAACCCTGGTGTGGGGTCCAGGGGGCCGACTGAATAGGCGGGAATCATTACGATGAAGACCGGCGAATGAGAGAGCCTGAGGTCCCGTTGTGTTTCTATCTTGCAGGTGTGACACGAAAAATGATCCAACGTCATGCTCTAAAGAGGCCTGAGTGTGAGCATAGTGCCTCCCAACATTTTTGGGTAGCCTGGTTTATCCGGCAATGGTGACGAATCCGTCCATCATGACGTGTAAATAAATTTTCTCGGAAAGTGGGACCGTAATAACAGTAACATAATCCAGATCAAACTCATCAACTTACTCTACAAGTGGAACTAACATACCACTGATACTGTGATCGCGGCGGAACTTTATTATCTAACTTCCATAGAATTAAAATTTGTCTGAAAGTTCGAGTACACCGTAGTTAATATTGAACCTTGCAGTAGCGATTTTAGAGGGGGGGGGGTGTCGTGCCCCTTTTGGTGAACCAACTTAATTATGTTATAGATAATTGTAAATTAACCTCTAAAAGTAATACTTTAAAAAGCTCTAAAAACCCCGAGAGTTTCGGGGGCTTCGCCCCCTGGGCCCCCACTTTGGTTCATCCCAGACCCTCGGAAAGCTTATTGCTCTTTCAACGAACCCCTCCCCCTCTTGCTTTTCGACAAATCTCGGAGTCTCTGCGTCCCATCGTTGCCACCTTGCTGATTGGGTTTGCTCGCAGCAGGAATTCTTTTGACCTGGTTTTTGAGTTTGCTTTCTTGTTGACTGATTATATTGAAGTTGCTTTTGTTTATGAACAACTGGTTTTTGCAAGTTTGCTTGTTGCCTGATTCTTGAATTTCTTGGTTGACCTGATCTTTGAGTTTCTTGGTCAGACAGACTTATTCCAGCAGTTGTTAGCATTCCTGGCGGATCGAAGTCCCCCCCCCCTTTCGACAAAATCTGGATGCGGAGCCACTGCCATTGCTGGATTGGGGTTTCGCTTCGACAGCAGTGAACATCTTT
Organism: Ostrea lurida; assembly: GCA_903981925.1. Classification (NCBI taxonomy): domain Eukaryota; kingdom Metazoa; phylum Mollusca; class Bivalvia; order Ostreida; family Ostreidae; genus Ostrea; species Ostrea lurida. Next base: position 32,058 of record CAJDSM010028944.1, read on the forward strand.
TTGACGCTGGTTTGAAGTTTAGCTTGTTGGACTCTGATTTTGAAGATTTGTCTGTTGACCTGGTTTTGAGTTTGCTTGGTGCCTGGAATTTTGAGTTTGCTTGTTGACTCTGGTTTTGAGTTGCTTTGGTCAGTACAGGGATTATTCCGAGCAAGTTGGTTAGCATTCCTGGCGTGGAAGAAGTTAAGAGCTAACTTAACTTGAGACTTTAAGCTGTGAATGTATTTTGTTCTCGCACGCCAGTTTTTCGGCAAGCTAACACATGTACAGCTCGGGAACTCCACTAAAATTCCCTGGTTTTTCATTATACCACCCGCAAGACAAGTTGAGGAGGGTATATAGAATCACGCCGGTGATTCCGTCCGCGTCTGTCTGTGCAGGATTCGTGTCCGGGGGCCATAGACTTTGGGAGGTGTAGGCCTACCAGATTTGTATCAGAGAAACTGTCGCGTTTTGTTGATGCCTTTGACCTTTAAGTAAAATCAAGTTATCAATAATTTAACATGAATTCTGAGTGTGCCTTGTTTTGTCGCATAATGTTCTATGTCTTCTGCACATATGGCATGTCCTGTATTTGCAGCATGGAGCATCATCAAGTGACGATGTGTCATGTTCTCTGTTTGTCTGTCTGTACGTCTGCGTGTGTTAATTCGAATCTTAGGTCCAATAACTTTTTGTTTTGCCGTATGCATACCTATCTAGCAACCCTGGAAGGTCCGGGTTAGAATAGGATCCTCTCAAATCATCCCCTTGCGGTGTCGTAGAGGCGAAACTGACGGTGACTGCCCCTTGATATGATTGAATTGATTATTTACTGTTTTTTCACGTCCCACTCAATAATATTTCACTCTACTTAGGAGCCCGACGGTCAGCAATTGTAAGCCGGTGAAGGGCTGCAAAATTAGGCAATGCCTCTAAGGCCACTGCAGGGCCTTTTGAGAGCAGGGAGGGAATCTTGTTTCGTGCCACAGCCCCTGCTGTTGAACTCGGACCTCACAAAGGTTTTTAATCGCGGTCTCATAAACCAAATGGACCGAGCCCATTTGGTTCGCACATATTAACGGTATCACCCGCCAAGGAAAACTGAAAAACCTAATATCTATTTTTACCCGGCCCGCCCACGGGTTCGTCTCCTATATGAGTGAAAATATTCTCGAGTGGGACTGCTAAAAGTAACAATCAATCTAAGCTATGGGTGTATCTATTAGAGAGGATGTATTTGCATACATTCATGAACCTCATCCCATGTGACCTCTCTGACCTCAAAAGGTCTAACAAAGGTGAAGTTATCTAACAATAGCGATTGATACTTTGTGGCATATTACGTGTATCACCCATGAACAGGGTGTTCACTTACATCATGACCGGGGATCTGTTATATAAGCCTTGATCTTCTTAAGGAACAAAAGCAGGGTTTTTAAGACCCTCACCTGACCGAAGGTTCATGTGAGCTATTCTGATCACCTTGTTGTCCGTCTGTCCGTCGTCCGTCTGCTGTCCGTTTAACTTTTCACATTTTCGACTTCTTCTCCGAAAGAACCGCTGGCCAAATTCAACCAAAACTTGGGTACACATCATCCTTGGGTAAAGGGGCTTTCAAAGTTTGTTCAAAGATGAAGGACGCGCGCCCTCATCAAAGGAAGATAATTCGAAATAATGCAAAGATAGGGTGGTGGTCATTTTAAAAATCTCTCTCAAAAGAAGCCGACTGGCCCAGAAAAGCTGAAATTTATATGATAGCTTCCTGATTAGTGGAGATTCCAAGTTTGTTCATATCCATGACCCCTGGGGTACGATGGGGCCACAAGTAGGGATCAAAGTTTGACATGTGAATTAAAGAGGGAAATCTTTAAAAAATCTTTTCTTCCAAGAATCCACTGGGACAGGGAAAGCTGAATTTATAGTGGAAGCTTCCTGATATAGAGAGATGATTGAAGTTTTGTTCAATCATGACCCGCCCGGGTACGATGGGGCCACAATAGGGGACAAAGTTTTACAGTATGATTATAGTAGGGAATCTTTAAAAATTCTTCTTCTCAAAGAACCACTGGGGCCAGAAAAAGCCTGCAAATTTATATGGAAGCCTTCCTGATAAATTAGTGGAGATTCAAAGTTTGTTCAAGATCATGACCGCCCGGGGGTACGAATGGGGCACTAATATGGGGGAGTCAAAATTGACATGTGTATTAATAGAGGGAAAATCTTTTAAAATATCTTCTTATCTCAAGAACCACTGGGAACAGGAAAGCTGAATTATATGGGAAGCTTCGCTGAATAGGAGGAGATTCAAGTTTGTTCATGATCATGACCCCCGGGGGTACGATGGGCCAACAATAGGGTATCAAAGTTTCCATATGATTAATAGGGAAAAATCTTTAAAATTTCTTCTCAGAACCAACTGGGCCGGACAGCTGAAATTTATGATGGAAGCTTCCTGATATAGAGGAATTCAAGTTTGTTCAAATCAGACCCCCGGGGTACGATGGGGCCCACAATAGGGGATTAAATTTTACATATGATGTATATGGGACATTTTAAAAATCTCTTCTGCAAGAACCACTAGGCCAGGAAAAAGCTGAAAAAATTGTATGAAGCTTCCGATTATAGAGGGAATTCAGTTTGTTCAATCATGACCCGGGGGGTATGCAACGC
>CAJDSM010028949.1:481-25830 GCA_903981925.1 Ostrea lurida
TACAAACCTATAGAGGATGGACACAGCAGAATACAGATCTTGGGCAAATTAAGAGGAGTTGTCTACCCATCGCATAATGATCTAGATGAGAGAAATTATGGGAGAGAAACCCAACGAATCCACAGTATAGTCAATTTAGTACTATGCCAAGGATGACAGAGAGAACCCTGAAATCTCAACGCACGCTACTGATGTAATATGGTTGCAATACATAGGAAGAGATCCCCACCCCTCCCCCCCCCCCCCCCCCCCCCACGGGTATGTAATCTATACATACTGGTGCACAAAACACGCGCTCAACAGGTGCCCCCTTCTCGCTTTGATTTTCACGCATTTGGACAATTTAAGCCTCACCACCCAAACCCCATCAGAGTACCATGCATGGGGATTTAGACAATGTATGCATTCAAGTACTGTGTCTGTTCTTCACAAAAATCTACCTTTCATCTGGGGCCATCCATCTTCCCTCTTGGTTACTTAGAGACTTTTGCTGGACCAACTGGCCACTTGTCTTACTTTCATATTACAGCCACCCAACTCTACCGAACGTGGCCACGGTCTTACTTTCCGTATCCTATAGGCACACAATCTACCAACTCTGGCCACGTGTGCCTTACTTTCGTATATAGCACCCAATCTACCACAACTGGCCACGTGTCCTTACTTTCGTATCTATAGCACCAATCTACAACCTCGGCCACGGGTCTTACTTTCGTATTATAGCACCAATCTAATTTTTTGATTATGGCAAGCACTCGGCTACACTTGAAATGTATACTAAAATTATTTTACACACGTTTTTAAAGAAAAAAGACGGACCAAAGTGCAAAACTGTCCTCTGCTACCTACAAGCCCACTTGGGGCTTTTTCCCCCTTCACGTGAGCTAAAATGTTTTTCAAACATAAATGCTGCATCAAAACATAGACTTAATTTTCATTTATTGTACGTTTTATGAGCACAGAGTATTATCTTCAGAATGTATTTAAGCATCATAAAGAATAAATTCTTCATCTAAAATGTTTAATCATACCTCAAAATCGTGTCATTTTCCTACTCCTAGAATTATAAGAAAACAGAAAAAAAAACCCCAACAAAACCATCCCAGATTTGCTGAACTACTTCCTGTTTTCTATCTACAAACTAGTAACAAGTAAAATCTTAAGATTTTCATAACAGAATATTGCACCATTTTCTACACAATATGGTATTACAAATCATCACATTAACTTATCACTTGACAAACTGTGTATACTAGTATAAATAATATGCTCAATATTGTTGACTATAATTTAACTAATTCCGTATGTTACCTTTACCAAACAATTATTATTTTTTGTCGTAACATAAACATATGCCAGTACAAACTGTAATCACATGTATACATAAGAAAATAAAGAAAGAAAGTTCTAATTCAACAATTCTTAGGTTTCACAGATAAGTGTCAATGAAGGACAAAATGATTTTCAACAAACTTCAAGGTGTCCATAATATACATCTCTTTATATTCCATGATTAAACAATAAACAGTTTATAATATTTCATGCTACTGTAATTTTTTTTTTCTATGGCAATGTTAGCGCAAATGAGAGTTGGCAGACTTTCGTAAACACACTGAAATTTTCATTTTACGCAATTTCATTAACTAAAATTAATAGGTGGATTTAGAGAGGGGGGGGGGCATCTTTTCGTGACCAAAATGTGAAGAAGTTAAGCTAAATAAACCCCTGAAAGTAACTTTAAAGTAGCATAATCTGTATCTTTTGAATTTATCACACTGTGATTTATTTAAGGAAATCAAATATATAAACGGTAAAAATGTGAACCACGAAATCTGTGCGGTCAAAGTGTCAACAGCAAGCGAAAAATAAGCCTCAAAAGACAATGTATCTGTTCTATTAACGGAAAGGGGATTGAACGTCATAGTGACGCGATCTCCTTATATGTTTCTCCACAGTAGATTCAAAATTTCAGCGCTGAAACTGTTTGTAGTTAAATAGCTATTTTTGACGTCTATTCTGACTAATAAATGCAAAATATAATGATTTATATAAGCACATGCATACTTAATGAATGTTGTTAAATACGCCTATACTATTTTCACAAAGAGAAAAAGGCCATGTGTATACATCGCAAAACAATAATACAGACTGCCGCATGCCTACCATCGCATGCGCGCTTGTTGTTTTTCATAGGTTGGTAATATCTAAAATAATTAGAAAACAAGTGTTTTTGTTCTTTTGTATCTTTTTGCTTTCAATGTTCGTAATTTACGTACGAAAGCATACCTTTATTAGAGTATACATAGAAAAAAAATCCGAAAGATTTAATTCTCTTTGTAAACGATACAGATTATGCTACTTTAAAGCCCTTAAACCCAAGTGCTTCTGGGAGCTTTGCCCCCTCACCCCCACGGCTTCATCCCAGACCTTTAGCCTATTCGCCCCTCTTTCAAAGGACCGCCCCCTCCTCTTTCGCCAAATCCTAAATTCGCCACTGAAATTGACGAAAATTTATATGTATATGAATGTTTGGACAATCAGCTGTCATTTTTCTCCATCCGCCAAAAACATCGACATTTCCAGTGCGCCAACATTACCCATTGAACCATTGTATTGTATTGCATATAGAAAATAAAACATGCATACATATATATGTATTAACTCAATAATTTCATATTTAACTCCAATAACTTAAATAAATCACACGTCCGGGAAATTTTTCGTATCGGTTTTAGTTTCGCCTATTACACATTCAAACCATCCTCGCAACATCAGGGGGTCCCCCCCCCCCCCCCCGAGTTCACTCGTGGCCGTGGGTCCCCTTACGTTGTGACATCCAAACTGGTGGGGCGGATTTAAAAATTCACTCATTACTAAAGACCTAAAACAGAACTAGTTTTTGATAAATTGTTTTCCTATGCGTTAGGGCGACAATTTCACTAAGGTATTACAGAAAACAGGTGTATTGAAGATTAAGGAAGAATGACGCGGACTTTCAAAGTAAGGATTCTCGGAAAGTTCTCAAGAAAAATTAGGCCTTAATTTAAACAAACACACTCACCACACATCCACATAAAACATAGCATAAAACACAGTATAGAAGATGCTCCAAGGGTGACGGAGATTACTAAAATGACTGCAAGACTTCATCTGTATTTCTAACCAAGAATTTGTTACTAGTAAATTATGTATATGGTTTTCAGATTAAAGTTTTTGTAATCAAAATTCAATTTTTTTTAGTATATTACATATTCTATGCCTTTTAATTCACTGATTAAGTAACTCGCACCTCACATTTAAAGTATTGAAAATAAAGGACAGTGGATACTTTTAAGAAATAAATTTCACTTTTAGATACAGCATTTTACCCAATGACAGGCCGTTAAATCAGATATCGAAGATTTTGGACACATCAAATTAAAGAAGAAAGTTGCTGTGTTTCTGCGTGATTTTCTATATGAAATGCTGCACTAAAAATATGCTTTTCAAGGATTTCAGTTTTTGGATAATGTTTTTCCACTGCTTTTTCATGTAAAGATTTGTGAATTATGCCAAAATAAAGATGCTTTCATCAAAAAATGTTGTTGTAAATATGGGGTTTTAGTAATATTCTGAAACAATTTTTTTTGGAGGGGGGGGGGGATTTTATGCCCTATGTACTTAGGAATTAATTAAGAGTAAATGATTAATCTTATTTGTCAGATAACCATAGGGCATTCCATTGTTACTGAAACCTCTGTCAATCCTTTATAGTCAATAATCTAAATGTTATGCTACAAGGAAAATTAAAGGTGTGAAAATTCCCAATTAAATAACACAACAAAACTTTTCACGGATTCATCAAGAAAAAAAAAACCCTAACATTTAAACATCTTATCTGTAACTGTTATTATTCCGTTTATAATAAAAAATCCCAACCTTTGTTTCATTCAATATCTGTGACTTAATATCAGTAAATCAATAAAGAAAAAATGCCTCCATATAAATCCAAAATGTTTATACACTGATTTCTTCTGCTTAATTAAGTTAATACAATAGAGAAGTTATAGTAAATTATTCTTAATCAAAAGATTTTCTGAATGATTGATTCCATGGGATGATTTTAAATGTGCTTAGCATTAATGCGAGTGAAAAATCAACAAAAATCTTGAAACTGTATAAAACAATTAAATTGCATTGACTAAAGCTGCAGAACTTTTGTAAGATAGTAAACTGTGTTAGTCATAAAAAGTCAAAACACGAAAGTGAAAACAAAAATAACAAATCACAGCTGGACTCCAACAACTTTCACGAACTGCCGTCTATCAAACTCTCCGTCTGCTCCCGATCAATTTCTCGTACTCTGAAATACAAAGTCACACACATAATTTACATGTCATGTTACACTAATTTCGTCAACATTCACTGATGCAGCAAGACAATCTGCAGCATGCTTTATACAATTCATTCTATCAAACACTGCAGTAAAATCTTTTGTACTTGGTTATCACCTTAAATATATAGTAGTCATATTCATAGTTTACAGTAGTCAGCTCGTGGACTATGCGTCAAAACGTAACATTATCATATTATTAACAATAATGTTACCATTAAATAACATTTACTTAATGTTACACTGAGGCAATGTGGCTGCAATAAAAAAAAAATCAGAGTGGGCTACATTATTGCAGCTAATGTAAACACTTTTATGTTGCTTCTGTAATTACTGATAATGTGCCAGGGATAAGAGAAAACTTCAAATCTGTGCAAACAATCCGCAAAAATCCTCAGCAATTGAATCCGAAGACAATAGATTATCAAATTATGTGCAATGTTAATTTCAAAAGCATCTGATAAGGAGGAGAAGTGAGAGGGTTATAGGAATCAGCTGCAGGGGCCAGCAGATAAAAACACCACCGGGTAAAAACTCACAGATACCTAATCTGAACACAATTTCCTCCTGTTCTGTAAAAGTAAAGAAACAGTTTGGTGAAAGGGTTTAACAAGAGCAACGCCAACATGGCATTATATGCCCATTTTAATATTTTCAGAGAAGACAAAATGTAGATATAGAGAAGGCAATATTATTTCCATCCATAAAGTAAAAATGTATGGCCCAGACAATGTTAAAACCACAATGTGCATTATAATCCTCACTTTTGACAAGTTACCTTGGCTCAAGGTCATGACACTTCCTTGTGTACAGGCCAACAATTCTGGGAAATATTATTCCCACCCATGCACCCAGGTAAAAGTTATGGCCTGAATAAAGTTAAAACCATATGTGCATTGTGACCTTGACCAATAACCTTGACTCAAGGTCATGCCACTACTTTCTTGGGTCCAGGCCAACAATTCTGGGAAATATTATTCCAACTCATGCACTCAGTGAAAAGTTATGGCCCAGACAATGATAAAACCACTATATGCATTGTAACCTTGACATTTGACCAGTAACCTTGGCTCAAGATCATGTCCCTTACTTGGGTCCAGGGCAACAATTCTGTAAAATGTGGTAAAAATCTATGGAGAGGGTAAGAAGTTAAGGCCCAAACAAACTACTGTAGAAGCACAAATATTCGTCATGGATTAAATTTCTTTGGTAGCATAAATCAACGAAATTAAATCCATGACGAATTTTTAACCCAACTGTTTATAAATACAGAGCGGTCTGAAATGACGAAATTAAATCCCGAAGAAATTTTTTTGGGAATCAAAACAACGAAATTTTAACCCAACAAATATTTGTGCTTCTACAGTATTTTGGCTGGACAACGCCATAATGTACAGACAAGTGTATAAAAAGAAAACCTATTCAATACGCTTTATTTCACTTTGTATAATTCCATTAGCCCTCTCAAGTGCCTTAATGACATTAATGTCCCATAGGTGTTCCAGAACATAATCGTGAAAATGATATATATGTCAAATTTGATTAACAATCACAATATGATACTTTGATGATTGTTTGGCTGATTTCTGTTTCCTGCAGAGTATAAATCAACAGAACTGTTCCATGCATACGTGAATCTGTTTCTTGAGTAGCAGCTTTTTCTGTATGCTACAGAATTACATGCTAAAACCTCATAGTTCCAACACCTACGTACAATTACATGATTGTATCGTACCTTTAATGATTGCTCACTATAATAATTCCCTGAAAACACAGCAAAATGGCTGATTCACAGCAAAATGTCTGATTCAAAGCAAATGTCTGATAAAGCACAAAATGCCTGATTCACAACAAAATGTCTGATTCCTAGCAAAACATCTGATTCTTAGCAAAATGTCTGATTCACAACAAAATGTCTGATTCCAGTGATTTTTTAAGGCCCATTTTGGGTCCGAACATCGTCCCTTTCCCCTCCCCAAAATTGCGAGTTTTTTCCCCAATTATAAAAATAGGAAATGAAAATGCATTTCAACAAAAAAAAAAATAAAAAAATATCCGTAAGACTTAACAAAGAGATGCATGTATGGTAATGATGATTTAGAGAGAATTGAAAATTTAAGAAGGTTAAAAATTACAAGATGTGTAAAATAAAGGCAATATAATGTTCGATATGATTTTAAACTTATTTTCAATAAAATTGATTTTTTCCAAATTGATTGAAATATTGACAATTTTTCCCAATTCGAGTGCCACAGGACCCTTGTAAAAAGTTAAGAAAAATCACTGGATTCACAACAAAAATGCTGACAGCAAAATGTCTGATTTAAAGCAAAATGTCTGATTCAAAGAAAAATGGCTGAATCATAAGTACACCATGTGACAGTTAAAGAACTGATCATCAATCAACCTCATTCATATCATTAATTTTTGCAGATTCATTAACCTTTAAACCCTCTCCCCCCCCCCCCCCCCCCCCCCCCCCCCCCCCCCCCCCCCCCCCCCCCAAAAAAAATTATTTAGCAGCTATTCTGAGAAATCATAATACTTTCCAATACCAGTACATCAAAAATTGAAAATAACCAGTGATTGCTAAAACCTTGATTAAAGAAATGAATAATATGAAACAAATAAGAATTTGTAGACAGAGAAAATACAAACCTTGGCAGCAGTCGCCGTCGACAGAAACAGTGCAAAATCTTTTTGAAGCACAGTAAAACAGGATCCCATGTCTCATAGTGGGTCAGCAAGCTGACAGCAAAGAATGCGATGAAGACAGGGACAGAGCCCACGTAAAACATCCAGTTGTAGGTCACCTAAAAGAGCAGGGGGGACTATCAGTCATCGGAATATGTCATCACTGATAAACAAGGGTGGTTATCACTAATATGAAGGGACAGTTACTGTCTACAGTGAAATATTTCATTTTGCCTCTTTCACCCTCATAGTCAGTGGGTGAATTTAAAAGTAGACACGTCAAGTTTAAATTTTATAAATTCAACTTTTTTTTTTTTTAAATCGTTGGAAAAAAAAAAAAAGGGGGGGGGGTGTGTCAAAATATTAAACTCAGTTTACAGAATCATTGATAAGAGGGGTGGTTATTTACAAATTAATAATTTGATAAATTGATAAATTATATACCCCTTTCCAAAAAACATCAGCCAACATTGTAAGAGGAATGGTCAAACTTAGAGCAAGTGTAGCAATCAAAGATGAAGTCAGAAAACAACCCCTACAACAAAGAAATATTAACACATATGTAACTTTTATAGCCATGTACAGTTGAACCTTGTTATCTCGAACACAATGGGACCGAGAAAAAAATTCCGAGATATCCATTAATTCGAAATCTCGAGAGTAAAAATACTTGGAAGAAAGGTGGCTGGGACTTCCGAATCACTTCAACATAGCCATGGTATTCGAGATATCAGTGTTCAAGATACCAAGGTTCAACTGTAATTACAATTGGATGTCTTTGTATAAAACAGTGCATCTGTACTTAACCAGAGGTAATCCAACATGAAATATTTTTCCTTATAAAAATATACACTTAAAATGAATTATTTAGAATTCATTGTCCTTATCGTTAAATTATGAAATGCTTTCTATTATCAAAGTGTTCCCCACCATTGTGTGGGTTGCAGCTACTTGTTTTATTTCTATATATTTACCAGAGCCATAAAACTTCTGACAAGACAGTTCCAATCAAACCATTGATTGCAATAAAGAGCCACTGGCGAGAATCAGGCAAGCTAAATACTTCAGACCCGCTGAAGTGAAGAATGAGAAATCCTGGCCACAAGATGAGAATACAGAACACGCCCACAAAGCCTACAACATCAACAGGGGCAGGTTAGGCTCCACTGAAAATCTCACAACTTTGTTGGTACATCAGATCTTAGATCATTAAATGAAATGCAATACAATCATCTAAATGTCTTTCTAAAAATATGGCATTCTCTTTAAACAGAATGATTTACTTTTATAAGTGTAATTTGCTACTGATTTCCATAAAATCATTTTTGTTTTAGTGAAATCTTTTTATCACAAAATACACCGACGTTAAAACGTAGAAGTGAAATTGATGCGACTCTTACCAAAGAACATGGTGATGTCCAGCTTATCTTCATGGTCGACTCGGCGTCGGAGGGACACGAGATAAAGGGCGTACAGCATGGAGCCACACAGCGCCCACAGGGCCCCCACAGGAATCTTGTCCTCGAATGAGAGGTCAGCCACACTGACCATCACTATCCCCCCAATACTGAAACGGAAAAACACTATTACAAAGAGAAACACACATACAAACCCAAAAGAAAATTCCTATTGAGATGATAAAACAAAACTGAAATTTAGGTGTCTGGTGAATTCACACAAATGTGGATGTCACTTTAAATTTCATAAGAAACAACAATACTGTAGATCCCTTATTTTATGAGATTACTTTATATATCGCGAGTTAACTTTAACACGTCAAAATATAAACGGTCAAATCGTGAGAATGTAAATTCAAGATTGTTGTGTTAATGAAGAGTGTTTACATGTATTTTAGTTCCATAAAGATAAAAGCGAAAAATTTTATTTCGCGAAATTATGCAATAATAAATTACTCGTGTCTTATTAGGAATTTACAGTATTGAAAACAACATTACCTGAGAAGTACTGCCGAGAGTTTGGAGAGGGTGAATCGGTCAGCACTAGAGCTGGGATAGATAGCTGCACAGACGAGGGTGAACAGACCCGACGTGGACGACAGGACATTCACAATGCCTGCCTCAGTGTCCTTCAGAGCTTCCTGGTAGGAAAAGTTCCCCACAAACCACTACAAGCACAGCATGGAGTTATTTTTGACTAAGTTATATAAGAAAGCTATCTTTATGTTGTAAGTGCAGTTTACTTTTATGGAATTGTATACTGCTGTCATAGCTAATTTTAGCTCACCAAGACAAATGTCATGACCCTGGTGTTGGAACCTTGGCATCACACTTCATGAGAAAAACTTTAACCTTGGTTACATCTTTTGAACCGGTGATGGGGGATGGGGGGGGGGGGGGGGGGGGGGGGGGGGTGGGGTGGAGAGAGGGGCTTTGATTTTTAAACCCTATAAGAATTCTAAAATGAACGGTACCTTTCATTTGGTACCATGTACTATATGTGATCTTGAACTTTGATTTTCAAAAACTTGAACCTTTGCTATCAAACCCATGGGGATTAAGCCTTTGATATGTCATAATATTCCTCATGAAAGTTCGTTATAAAGAATTTTGACGTCATGATCATGACCTTGCACGTTGACCTACTTTTCAGAAACTTTAACCATGACTTTATCTTTTGAACTAAAAAAAAGGGGGGGGGGTGTTGAGGGTTAGGGTATATAGAGTTATGCTTCCTGATGAGCTACATAGGCCTCTGACAATTCTTTGTGTTAAAAAAACCATTTTTAGAAGAAAGACTTACCAATACACAAAACAACAGAGCCAGTTTGGCTACCTGTTTAACAGTGAGCTTGGAAATAGCTCTTAAACGAGATTCTTCTGCCCTCAAAGAGGCCGAGTACGACAAGCGGGCGATCAGGGCATCCTCTGCATAATCCTCTGTAAGACAGATCAAGTCAAGAAAATATAGTAAAACAGCACTCACTGTTATTATATCAAAACAACAAATTGTTGCTGAATGAAAAAAAAACAAAAAACATAACAAATACCTGAGAGCTGGCGGACTTCATTCACCTTGCTAAATCTTACTGAGCGATTTATTGAGGTAGCTGCAAATATACCCCCAAAATTCAGTTTTAAAAGCAAAAAAGATTAATGTATATATATTTATAAAGCATATTTGAACATTGTTTTGATGGACTTACAATCGTCGGATTCTGTTCCACTGGCCTTGTCATCAAACTTTGCCGGAACATACTGGGGTTCAGTCTATAAAGACAAATCAGATTTATTTGTTTTATTAGACATTTATGCCATACATCAAATCATAGCGAAACCCAGACTTTAGAAGCTCTTATTTGCAAACAAAACAACGTTTTCATCATTCTGGAAAAAAATCACAAAAAAATTCATTTAAAATAATTGAGAGTTTGTGTCACTCTTTCGATGGTGAAATCATATTTTACAATGGGTGTTTTAACGAGCCAATAAATAAAATTTTGTAGTAAGGAGTTACCTTAAACCTATCCTGAATGTGTAGTCTGGTGTGGTGCTAACTTGTTTTGAAACTGAGCCAACCACCAAATAGGGAATAAAGAGGTTAAGGTCACAGGAAAGGTCAAGGTCAGAAAATAATTCCACACTTGAATATCTATCACTAACAAGTCTCAGTGTAAGATTCATAATAATATTGTCAATAGTTGTTTTGAAGCCGAGTTAACCGAAGACCTTCCTAACCGCTAGGCCACCACAACCATGAAGGAATGACAAAATGTCTTACCATGACCTCCTGAGAAACATCTTCACTTCCACCGTTGTTGATTGTCATAGCATTAGTCTTCTGAAATAGGAATTTTATCTTAAAAGAAATGATCATGTCAAATTTGACTATTACTGTATAAATTCATTATGATTTGTCCAATTAGAAAAATAAATTGGTTTTATTCTCTCTCTCTCTCTCTCTCTCTCTCTCTCTCTCTCTCTCTCTCTCTCTGAATTTATGATTTTTTTTATACTTCTCATGAAAGTGCAAACTTTAAAGCTATTTTAACACATAGAGAAATCATGGGCCATACATGCTGACCAAAACTGTATTTGATTGTTTTTGTACACTAGCATATGAAAAAATTATATTAAATTATCAAAATCCTTGTGACCCATGCTTACCTTCTGACATGAAAAAGCTTGAAAACTAGCTAATTTTTTATTTGAAAGAAACCACACACAAAAAAAGGAAGTGTTTAAGACATCATACACAGAAAATTGAAATCATTGGCATTTTTGTACCTATCTACCAACAAATACAATCAAACACTCCAAGTATTAACACAGTTTTAAAATTAAAGTACCATCAGAATTAGACCTAAGCCTAGTTCTTTGAAATATCATCCATATCAAGATTTGCGAGAATCAATGTCGCATTACTTACATTTTTACACTGCAGTCTCCAGGGCTCGAAGAAGATAAACCCCAGCAGGTAAATACTGAACATGCTGGTTTTGATGTAAGTGGTGAAGAAGGGCTTGTCATAGTGAGCATCTTTGAAGATATACTGCACAGAGAAAATTAGTAGTAAAATTTGTATTCTTGTCACAAGCATTCAACCATTTTGAATGCTTACGTCACAGACACACTGCCTTTGAAATACACTTAGAAAAATTTCTCATTGTACCAAGAATTTTCTCTCTTTTTTATTACATTAATTACTACATATGTATATGCATTCAGTATTCACATACCCTCATAATACATCATATAAAGTAGGACATTCCATATCAAATTTAGAAAATAACAAGAGGTACTGTGCTCACTAACGATACCCCCCCCCCCCTCCCCGGCTTACCCCAATCTCCCGAAGGGTATTGTTAAGTGTTCAAGAATTTGAAATGGAAGTCATACAGGGCTCAACATTAACTTAAATTTCCACTTGTCCATTGGACAAGCTGCCACCAAATGTTACTTCATTTTTATACTTGTCCGCGAAATGTATATTCTTACTTGTCCAACTCTAAACAAAAAACAAGGTTTTATTGTTAACTTTATTTTCAAGTTTAATACGAATTTAGTATATCAAAATTAAAAGCTTTATATTATTAATCAAAATAGAATGTTGATGTTTGTCAGGTCCATAATTAACTTTGACGAGTTCCATGAAGGCCAGAGGAGAAGCTTAAAAAGTTACTTGTCCTATCAGACAAGTGCATTTAGGGATTGACTTGTCCGATTACAAAATGAACTGGACAGGGACAATCAGACAAACGTTAATATTGAAGCCTGTCATATTGTTACCTTTATGTCCAGAGAGCTTGACCTTTAGAACCCAAATTCAATAGGAAAATCTTTGACTCATGGACAGTTCATTGGTGTGACATGGTGATACTAGGTTGAAAGTATAATGCTCTACAGCCCAAAAATCACATTGGTACTTCCATGTCCAGTGCGTTTGACCATTGACCTTTTGACCCTACATTCAATAGGGAAAATCTTTGTCCCATGAGTAGTCCATATTTATGATATGGTAAGTTGAAGGTAACTCTAGACCACATAGATAATCCTCTAGAGCAAGGTAATTATATTGCTACTTCGATGTCCAGTGTGCTTGACCTTTGACCTTTTGACCCCAAAATCAATAGGGAACATCTTCGTCCCATAAGTAGTCCATATGTATGATATGGTGACTCTAGGTGGAAAGGATAACACTTTAGAGCCCGGAAACCATTTTGCTACTTCAATGTCCAGTGTGCTTGACCTTTGACCTTTTGACCCCAAAATCAATAGGGAACATCTTCGTCCCATAAGTAGTCCATATGTATGATATGGTGACTCTAGGTGGAAAGGATAACACTTTAGAGCCCGGAAACCATTTTGCTACTTCAATGTCCAGTGTGCTTGACCTTTGACCTTTTGACCCCAAAATCAATAGGGAACATCTTCGTCCCATAAGTAGTCCATATGTATGATATGGTGACTCTAGGTGGAAAGGATAACACTTTAGAGCCCGGAAACCATTTTGCTACTTCAATGTCCAGTGTGCTTGACCTTTGACCTTTTGACCCCAAAATCAATAGGGAACATCTTCGTCCCATAAGTAGTCCATATGTATGATATGGTGACTCTAGGTGGAAAGGATAACACTTTAGAGCCCGGAAACCATTGCGTCTACAGACGGATGGCCAACCCGATTCCAGTATACCCTCCCGCGACGAACATAATTTGCACTTGCAATTTCCAAAGACTACTCGCAATTTAAAACTAAAGCTTAAAAACGACATCTACTGTGTTCTAGTTTTTAATCAATGACACAAAATACGTACCCGTAACTGATTAAAAACTTGAAATAAGCCTAAATGTGTTTATTGTTTAACTTTCATACAGAGACTTGTACAGTGTCATATCAAATTAAGGCATGAAACAATGTTTTCATCATTATGTACAAGCTGTTTGTTACAAAGCTAATAGACAAAACCGGAAAGGAACAGTGTTTTCCGGGGAAAAATCAACTTGCAATTGTTTGCGAGTTTAAAAATTCTTATCTCGCAAATTCGATATTTCAACTAGCAATTTGCGAGTTTTATATAATGGATTTCGAACCCTATGCTCAATAACAATTTAAATGTAAATGTAAGGTTACAATACATTTTATACACAAGACAATAAATACATGTACACACAATTCATTCATTCTAATTCTCACCACACTTAGGAGTTCTAACCATATTCTGTAGACACTTGAGACTATCAGTGTATCAAAATTGCTTACCTCAGTCACTTCGGAGGATGCCACCCAGATCAAATCAACCACGAGGAGAACAAACATGCCCAGTAGGAGTCGCTTGACTTTACTCAGGCCATGTAGGCCAAACATCTTCCTTCTCTATCACTTTCTCTTACTCCATTGTGCAACAGTCAATTGTTACCTTCAATAAATTTCAGTCTAAAATGAATTTGAAATATACATACATGCCAACTTTTGAAAATCTCCATGGGGGATTTTGCGCGCGACGACTTTTTTGAAAGCTCTAAATTCGCGACATTTTGTTGTGAATACAAATGTAACATTATCTTGTTTCAAAGAATAAGTAATCTAATTTTTGTACGTATGTATCATATACATGTATCAATACAACATCAAGTTTCTTCTTTCTCTTAACTTCAAACAAAACTAAATAATAAAATAAACATACTTGATGAATATGCATTTATTAATTATTATTTATTTAAATTCTAAACTATGCAACAAATTACATAAAGATAATTTACAGTTGTAATTATAGATAATATTCACAGCAATAAGTTGAATACACAAGTGTTGCATCATTTGACATCAAACTAGATTAAAGCACATGTATCTTGCTGTTCGTAAAGTTGAAGATGGCCTGGAACACAATTTGCAACCAGAAATTTACTCAAAGGAATGTTCTGTTCTGTTACAAACTTTGTGAACCAAATCATTGCACACATCACATCTGAAATAATTACCAAAATTCATCAAAATATATTTTTAAAATTGTAAATTTAGGCTAATTGCCAATTCTAATTCAACGTTTATTTTTATTTTTAAAAGCTTATTTCACTAATGGAGCAGATATGTTCGAATATCGTATAACAACGTCTGTTAAATATTAGGTCGATCCCTGATAATTTTTTAATTTTGGATATATTCAACTTCAACAACATAACGACGTACCTGTATCTCGAGTCGACCAAATTGTTTGATGGTGTTGCATTTTCCGGATTTCGGTTTTGTTTTATTTACTTTTTAAACTACCTTTTCTTGTTTGCTACACGCGTTATGATTGGTTCGATATTTACATCAATGATATTCTAGCCAAACATCGGAAAAGGTAAAACAAACATGGCGACACGTGAAAGAAATTGTATGGATATGGATGCAGGATAGGAATTTTACAATTTTATAAGAAAAAGGGAGTCAAAGAATTTAATACAGCTACATATGTATCACAATCTGCAAGTATTCAAGCGCGAGTTTAAGTATGCTATCGGATCGCAGTACCTCAGTTGTAGAATGTTCGCTGTGTGACCGGAACTTCGTGAATTCCAGTCCCACTCAAACCTGAGACACATGACTACTCTTCCCAAATTCTGGGCATTCAGACTAGAGAGTCACAGATCTTTAGGATATGACCTTACGGAGGTCACATATCACAGCAGGCGTTGGCAAGCTTAAGAAACCTTACTCCTACGACTAATAGTGACTATGTTTAGGTCTAAACTTGCAGTACCTCATCCAGAGCCTACAGTCGGTTAAGACTGCTTTTTAAAGCATTTGTTGCTTGTATTGTATGATAAGACGGTTTGTACACCTTTCCCTGTGAAATTCAAAGCACTTTTCCAAGCCTTTTCAATGAATTTTGACAATGCAAATTCAAGCATTTTCAAGTTTTCAAGCACCCGTACGAACCCTGGTAATATCATCCTTGCATAAACATTACTTATGGTATGTTGCTGAATAGAATTTATTAAACTTTGATGTTTGCATTTGTGCATCAATTTTACTTCCAGGGTCCTCAAGATACTTGGATTCATGAAATTATTTAATTTATTACACAAAATAAAACCGAACCCCCAAAAAAACGAAAACCGAGGTTCAGTTTCCTGAACCGAACTAAAAAAATGTCTAAGTTACTGTGACAGCCCTAATGAAAAGAAATCACCATTGCTCACTTCAAGGGCCGAATATCGGACCCAAATCAGGTCAATTGACGGCCCTGAAAGTAAAACGATTGGAAATCATTTCCATTGAAAGATTTTTATCATTTCGTGGAATGATAGATCTATCATATTTTGGAATTCTCTAGATTTTTCGATTCCTTAAATGTGCCGTTGATCAGAATTAATCACATCATAAACTGTAGTATTAGTGTAGGTAGTCGGTGGTGCGAGAATGACTTGCGCATTGAACCAAAACCGTCCAAAATTACCGGCATTTACCCTAGAGGGGTAATCACGTTTTAGTGAGATCTCGCCACAGGGGAAGTGTTCCCAACCTGATAAAGGTCTCATTAAAATTTGTTAATTGCATATCAAATTTTTTCAACAAATTTTCAAGATAATGCAAGTAGCTTATAAACCATGAGTCTAGGATTCGTCTTCTAAAAATCCTTGTGAAAACAGTGCCTTTTAAGTCAGACGGTATTAATCAAGCATGGGGGTCATTCTACCATGTAGATGGTTAGTCAATAACTAAATAATATTGAACAAAACCTTGGATCACTAATGTAGTAATGACTAATGTCACATTTCCATACATAACACTTGTAATTAACCGATAATGGATACGATAGTAATATTGGAGAAAAAGTGTCAATTTGACGTCTTCATGTGCATATTCCTTACCTTATATCAATCAGATTTGTCAATATTCAATCCTCATCGAAATGACAACAGAACGGAAGTGATATAGTGTAAGCAATATGCGAGTGGTTCAAACAGACATTTTATTTCCGGATTGAAATCGACCGTATGATTATCGAAATCAACCAGTAAATTGCAGGACACATCTCTGAAATTTGTGTGAATTGATAGTTTCTTAAGTCACTAAAATAAAATTTTAAAAACCCTTTAAAATAACTGTACACATTATATTATCAATTTTCAATTAGAGTTGTCGCTCTTTGCTAAGCAAAACTGTATGGAGGATCATGAGGAAAGTAAAAGGTCATAGTCTCGTTCAAGAGACTAAAACGGTCAGAGTGTGAGGACTTTCTTGTTGGGGGCAAGGACGAAGTTCTTGCGGGGCCACAGGTACTAGAATAAGACAAAATGAGATGTACAATACATTTTATTGTTAAACTCTCTCTCTCTCTCATATGAATCGTGAAGGGGAGGGATCCCGCCACTGTAATTTCATCTATGCCATTTCGTCATGATATCTTCAGGTTTTCCACCAATCCGTTGGAATAAGATGTGCCCCTTTATTAGATGTTTTTATATTCTTATATGAGGCAGAATTTATTCAAAAGCTTAGAATATAGATGAAAAGAAAGAAGAAAAATCTCTCTCTGGCCTTCAACCTGACATTTAGATATATCAACGACATCATAATTAATCATTTTCATTCATATGTCGATTCGATACACCCCATATGCAGTGAACTCGAAATAAAAGGCACCAGAGTCTTCCACATAGATGCTTTCTAGATATTTTATTTTTAAAACATAGATGACAGATGTACAACCCAACTTTATGACAAATGGGGTGACTTCAGCTTCTCCAATAATTATGTAGTGATATTCCACCATCTCTTGCCTATATATGGTGTTTATATTTCGCAGCTGATTAGATACGCAAGAGCACATATATAGTCAGGTTTAAACGTTTGTGTTTTTTTATTTTTATTTTTTTTATTGTTTGTTTGTTTTGTTTTTGTTTTTGTTTAATCGAAGCAGGCTGCTAACAATTACACGTAAGCTGATGTTACAGGGGTTTCAACAGTCTCGTTGGAAGTCAGCATTCCCCATACTTTAACGTCGCTATAACAATCGAATTACTATGGGCTCACGGCGGGTGTGACCGGTCAACAGGGGATGCTTACTCCTCCTAGGCACCTGATCCCACCTCTGGTGTGTCCAGGGGTCCGTGTTTGCCCAACTCTTGCTTTTGTATTCTATTTGGGACTTACGAGATTGATCACTGTTCGTTATCTTTGCCTTTACTTCACACCCATGGGTTGGTGGTTTGATTTCAATGAAGTGAACTCTATATTGCATATCAAACATAATACCCGACCATACTTCTGCTAGCATTCAGCAATTGCATTGAATGACTGTTTACGATGATTCATTGTAAACACGAACACACGTGACCACGACCCGTCAATGATGACCAGTAATAAAACTAAAATTTTATAGTAAAACCTTCAATACAAGAATGAGTAATTTAAAGTTCTTTTTTTTATTACAATAATTTAAGATAAAAGAAAAAAATGGAATAAGAATTTTAAAGACATGATAAAATGCTCACATAATTGCAAAGCACATGAATTTCGTAATAATTTTACTCAAAGCATACAGTAGGGTGACCACGTGCTGTTGAGTAGTATTGAATTGGCCATACCGGTGGCATTGCTGGATACCGTGTTTGATATGCAAAACAGTATTATTTTATTGGGGTCAAAAGGTCAATCGATGAAAATTATACAATCCAAATGAAAATATAGAAGATACAATAACAATGGAAAATCATACAACACAAATGGAAAATTATACAATACAAATGGATTAAAAGAGACAACACAACATGGAAAGATCTGTTCAACAAAACAAATGCGAAAATTATACATCAGAAAATTTAAAATTATAGACAATACAAATATAGACGACTACAAGAAACTGGAGAAAATTATACGATACATAATGGAAAATTACACAGCGAATACAGAATGGAAAAATTATACAAAACAAATCTTAGACGAAACAAAAACACATGGAGAAACTATACAATACGAATGGAAATTTATACAGTACAAATGGAAAAGTATACAATACAAATGGAAAAGTATACAATACAAATGAAAATTATACAATACAAATATAGACGATACAATACAACTGGAAAATTATACGAACATAATGAGAAATAGTATTACAATACAAATTGTAGAATCAGATACACTAACAATGGTAAAATCGATCAATCGAATGATTAATTTATACAGTACATAATGCGCAAATATACAATTCAAATGAACAATTATTCAATACGAATGGAAATTATACAAAGCAATATTAAAGGACAAGTTAAGACATGATTATGTAAGGGGGGGGGGGGGGGGCTAAAACGATTAGGTCCCGATAGGCCAACTTTAGGATATTTTAGATTTACCGCTGGGATTTTCAACCCAACCCCCCCATTAATATATTCATTATTTTTAACAAATATATTTCCGTTGAACATATAGGCTACTTCATAATAAAATTGTGACCTGATTATGTATAATATAGCTGCTGTCCATGCAACTAGTGCATATCGTGAATACATGTAATAATTAATAATTCATGATTACAAATTTTATTAGATGATGAATTCCAGCGGATAAAGAAGTAGGTACAGTTTTGTCCATTATATGCCCTAAAATTCAAAAGTTGCTTAAAATTCCTGAAAATGCACATATAGCATCTTGAACAAGTGCGTGTTAAATATACCAAGCTATGCACTTGTATTCTGTTATCATTAAAGAAAAATGACGTCATTAACATGTCATATTTTTAAGTTTCAGTGAAAAATGATGAAAACTGGCACATTTTCCCATAGTTTTTCGAATAAGAAAACGTGTCCCCAGCCGTCGCCAACAACGAAATTTGTATATGTTATATGAAGTCACTTAATAATGATATTGTGTCAATTTAATTGTAATCGATGAAGGGTGACACATTTTCCTATTCGAAAAACTACTGAAAATATGTGTCTTCTGCTTAGTTTCAAGGAAAATTCAGGAAAATGCACTTTTTATGACGTCACAGTTAGCCTTGTGAATATCTAATGAGGTAATTATGTTTAGATTCTTTTAAATTCTCAACTATTCTTGTGCA
Organism: Ostrea lurida; assembly: GCA_903981925.1. NCBI lineage: Eukaryota > Metazoa > Mollusca > Bivalvia > Ostreida > Ostreidae > Ostrea > Ostrea lurida. Next base: position 20,056 of record CAJDSM010028949.1, read on the forward strand.
AATCAATGCTACATTTTCATTTCTCATGATATTTTGAAAAATCGCTTTCAAACAGGGCAAATTATGATTGAAACTGTACCTTCTTCTTTACCACTCATTGATATAATAAAAATAGGCGAAGGTAAAACGTAATCATAATCCAAAAAACAATCACAAATCGGAGTGTAGGGCAAACCACGGACCTTCCGACAAAAGGCGAAGGTAGGATACGGTGCCATTGGAGGAGTAAGCATCCTCTGCTGACCGGTCACACCCGCCGTGAGCCCCGTAGTCGAAAATAAGTAACGGGATTTACCCGTAGTCAAACTAGTAGGAAAATGACAGTCAACAAAGGGTATGAAACAAATTCAGTCAACATATGACTTAGTGATACTTGTAATCGCAAACAAGGTCATTATAGCGACCGTAGAATTTGCAAATGATAACTTAAAAACGAGATTCGTTATAACCTGCAACTTCAACTTGGCCTCGCCTTTAAAAAATCCGGCATTACGCATAGCATGCCTTGCATATCGAATCAACTGCGAGATATTACACACCATAAGCAGGTGATTAGTGGTATATTACTACTAGAAAGGAAAGTTGGACGATTGCAAAGTTATCACGCTTATCATTATAATGTAGTTGTCAGTCTGCCCATTAGAGTCAATGTTAAGTAAAATATCCAAATATGAAGCAGATATTGTTCAGATTATGTGGTGTCCTTTATATCGAGTTCTTTCGGGATATATCAAATGACATTATTGTGAAAATTATGATTGTTATTTGATAGCACATCATCCTATATATCCTATATGTAAAGGTTGAAAGGACACGGCAAGTTTTTTTGTTTTTATCCCGTAACAGTTTTTTGTACAAATTCTGCTTCATATGAATATAAAAATACGTTATGACAATAAGGGAGCACCAATTTAGTTGCCCATAGGAATGCAACGGATTGTTGAAGACCTGGTCTCCAAAGATTACATAAATTATTATCTATATTAAAACGGCGAAAGTAAACAATGTATTAAACGTAATCACAGTCCAAAAACACATACAAAATCGAGTGTAACACGAGGGCAGCACGGACCTTCGACAAAAAGCCGAAGGCAGGATAGGGTTTTGGGCCATGGAGGAGTAAAGCATTCCTCTGCTACCGGTTCACAACCCGCCGTGAGCCCGTAGTCGAAACAAAGTAAACGGGGTTACACGTCGTTCAAATCTAGTAACGAAAATGACAAAAAACTATTAAGGAACCCAAGCATGTTTCTTAATATCTACTTCAGAATACTTGTGTAGGGCAATCAGAGTGTTTTTTTAAATATGTTATCTTGTTGTCCAACGACTAAATTCGTATTTTCGGGTGCCATTGTTTGTTTAAAAAGCAATTATATATTAATCTGAAAAAGCCCTAGATTTTAATTTATCGTGAGCATCGTTGTTAAAGTGTTTTTTTTTTTTTTTTTTTTTTTTTTTTTTTTTTCTGGAGAAATCGTACGGTTTTGATGCAGTAATTAGAAAATCTCGTGATTTAGGTTATCCAAAAGCTCTTTTAAAATTTTTAAGAATCCACATCTGATTGACACCACTTCTGGAATATCAATGGAACAGTGTCTCTGAAGAGACTCTTTAATAGCTGTTAGTTAGCTTAGTTAAGGAGTAAAGAAAGAGGCTTGGTAGAGCAACTTTACTGGAACCAGCGATGTATCTTTGTTGTAAGGGATTTTAAGCAAATTTTTCTTAATTCAATAAAGGTATGGTTAATTTTCAAATTAATCCCTGATTTCTTCGGAATGTTGAAAGTATTTTAAAAGACAGGAAAGGTGATTTTTTGAAGAATTTCATCTTTTTGTGAAAATGGCATTTAATGTGAATAATGTTCTGCAAAAAATGTAAAAACATGGGTTTTTATCACTTGGAAATTCATTTACAAGCAAATTTTAACCATACAACAGTTATAGATAATTTAATGACGAATTCTAGTCGTTGGGAAACAAGATAACATATTTTGTTTAAAAAACACTCTGATTGCCCACACCAGTACTTCTGAAAGTAGATATTAAGAACATGTTTGGGCGTTTCTTTATAGATAATATTTATGTGTCTTTTGGAGGACCAGGTCTTCCAACAATCGGTGCGTATTCCTATGAGCACTTATATGTGCCCCCTTATTTGCAGACTTATTTTTTATATTCATATGAAGCAGCATTTTGTACAAAAACTGTTACGGTTTGTAAAAACAAAAAAACTTGCCGTGTGCTTCAAACCTTAGATGATGTGCCTACTCAATTAACAATTCATAATTTTCACAATTTATGTCCATTTGATATATCCGAAGAACTCGATATAAAGGACACCACAGAATGTTGACAGAATCTGCCTTCATATTTGGATATTTTTACTTAAACATTGACTCTAATGCCAGGACTGACAACAACACTATATGATAAGCGTGATGACTTTAACTTGCAATCGTCAACTTTCCATTTCTATGTAGTTAATATACCACTATCACCTGCCTTATGGTGTGTATATCTCGCAGTTGATTCGATACGTAAGAGCATGCTATGCGTATGCGGATTTTTTTAAAGCGAGGCCAAACTATTACAAAAAGTTTGCGGGTTATAACGAAATTCTCGTTTAAAAAGTCATCATTTGGCCAAATTCTACGGTCCGCTATTAATGACCTTGTTTGCGATTACCAAAGTATCACTAAGTCATATGTTTTGACTGATTTGTTTCATACCTTTAGGGGACTGTTCTTTTCCTACTAGATTTGACTATCGGGTAATTCCGGTTTACTTTATTTCTACTACGGGCTCACGGCGGGTGTGAACGGGTCAGCAGGAGGATGCTTACTCCCTCCATGGGCACCTGATCCTACTTCGCTTTGTTGGAGGTTACGTGTTGCCCTACACTCGATTTTATATGTTTTTTGGATTTGATTACGTTTCACACGGAATTTACCTTCGCCTATTTTTGTATTAGAAATGGAACACATGGGGTCTAAATGAATAGTTGTAAATATTTTGTAAGGAGGACTTGACAGTTTTTCATTCGAATAAAGTTATTGGCATCTTTTATACTGCATGTCAATTGTCTGCCCATTAATACAACTTGATATTAACAGCATTGATGGAAATTGCATCCCATCGATATAATTCTTTTCAAAAAAAGTAACCCTTCCAGCGGTTACGTCTGTGTATTACCCAAAAAAATAAGGTAATAAAACTCAAAACCCATCCCCCTTCGGGGGGAGGGGGGGGATTTGTATTTCTTCTACCTATGGTCCTCGAGAATTGCCTACGTCACGAGCGTCAGGCATTAATTTGCCAGGCTTTCGAAATGTTGCGAACAAGCAACAATGAAAGGCAACAATGCAAAGTTTAATTTCTTCATGCCTTGCATAAGAAAGAAATCTATAGCATTTTTATTTAGTATGCAAAAAAAAAAAAAAAAAAGAAAAAAAAAAGAGGGAGTATGTTGTTACATATACGAACAATCTATAAAATATCCTTGATGACCGTAACATGGACCATTTCCAGTGAACGGTTCGTATTCGCGCAAAGTTCAAGTCATCGAACATCGAAGAGTCCTCATCCCACTTCATATGTAGGTAAAAACTGGTTGTTTCGCGGCTTAAGGGAATATGCTAATTTTCCTAAATCTATTTTTTCATTGAAAAGAGGTCTCGCCTGTATGAAATATTTACAAATTTTATGCTATGTTAGTGGAATTCGTTTCCATGGAAACAACCCCTGAAACTAGTAATGTGGAAAATGCACCCAACGCTAAAATTTAGCAGTTGGAGATCCAAAGATATATGTACAACAAACAAATTGAGTATAATTTGAATATTTCTAATGGCCATCATACAAGTAGTATATGTGCAACATTATGATGTGAAAAATATTTTTCATGTAACCTCCAAGACAAATTACCCAAAATTTAATCCGAATTTCCTCAGTACCTCTAAAAAAAATTGGTCCCATTGAGGATAGAGTTTTCAAGGAAAAATTGTCAAACATATATACTCATTGTAACAGATTTTATTTATTTTTTACTATGAGTTAAAGATGGATCTATAGCTACTGAAACTAACAAAAATATTGGTATGTTAGTGAGTTCGATAAAAAGATGATAATCGACAAAGTTTAATTTTGAGATCATTCAAAATTTTCAACATCTAAACTACTAACTAAACAGATCATGCCTATTTCCCACCAAAAAAAGCAAAGGTTAAATGTTAAGACATTAATACTTATATTTTATTAATAAGCAATGATATGCAAATTATATTTTTTCCAGATAACAAAAAAACACTCTAGCACCGAATTTCCTCTGTTTTCCTCGAGAAACGGTAATCTGAGCATAAATTCATTAAATTTTCAGATAAATGCTTGCAATATTTATGATTAAACAGTACACTTGATAACAATTAGAAGTTACTAAGAGAGAGAGAGGAGAGAGAGAGAGAGAGAGAGAGAGAGAGAGAGAGAGAGAGAGAGAGAGAGAGGAGAGAGAGAGAGAGAGAGAAGAGATTGTGCCTGGGAATGGTGACGGTAAATTGCCCGCTAATTGTCATGACACCAGAATACCAAGAGCTTTTTCTTGAAAATGTTTTCCAACAAAACACCCCCCCCCCCCCCAAAAAAAATTAAAACAAAATATCAGAAACAAAAACTATAAATCCAGTTGGGGTATTCATTTCTAGGATCCGCCACCTTCAAAACCATGAACTTTCATATAATATTTTGGAAGTATTTCTGAGGGCAATCCTGGGTGGGGGTATATTATGAAAATGGGAGTTAGGGGTACCATACAATTGTCTCCCGTTCTAAAGTGGGGTATATATATATAAGTACTCCTAGATTCACTTCTTCTTTTTAGCAGATTTACACTCGAATGTAACAAAATTCAAACTTTTCTTAAAGATATAAAACAATGATCATTTGAGATGAACGCTGAATCTACATGATAAATAAAATTCTGACATCACGTGGAAACCTCAGGTAAATTATATTCCAAGTATTAGGGGTACCAACAGATTAATTACTAGTACTTTTCCGCATTTCCTCCATTTTATTGATTTTGGATGTTTTTTACACGAATCTTAACAAACGATGGCTCAATTAGTAATTAAATTTTGCATTTCAATTATTTCGGTGGAGATCAGATGATTTTCTATGACAGTGTGGCTAAAAAGGCAGACCAGTAATTAAATTCCGTGTACACACAGTTAATTCTCAGTGAAATGACAAATTAATTTGTAGTCAACACTTTAAATTTCCCCAGCTGTTATTCGTTATTGTAAGTGCTGTATTTATTCTCATAGAAATAACTGGCAAGACGCAGAATAGTTTAGTCTACACGCGAGCGCTAACCAAACTAAAATGGGCCTTTTTGCTTGTCACATTTTAGAGGTTGCCCCCCCCCCCCCCCCCCCAAATCATACGCACTTATTAAACAAATATGTTGAAAAAAGTGTTCAGTCTTAAAAATCTCGGGCGAAAAATTTAAATTCAATTATTTTATTTGAATCATATTTTTTTTTTTTTACTGAAAATCGTTGGGAATAATAACAACAACACTTCGACTGAAATCCATATTTTATAACGCAGTAGATCTAACTCGCAGATCAGCTCAAGCTAGTGTTCATTTATCAACGTAAACATGGCGCTTTCACAAATGAGAAGGTAGTTATTCCCATTTCTTTAGAAATCGCAATTTTGCTTGATTTTATATATTTGTTTTGCTATTTTGGTTTAACGAAAATGTTTTTATGCTTGACGT
>CAJDSM010028958.1:0-20527 GCA_903981925.1 Ostrea lurida
ACGGACGCACGGCAGCGATGCTCTATCCCCTTCGCAACTTGTTGCGGGGGATGAAAAAGTGTGAAAATCTCTATTAGCATCAAACCCATTCTAACGTGCAAGCTCAGACTCTCAGTAATCACCAAACTCTGGCACTGCACCTGAATTAGGGAAAGCTAACTCACAATTTTGGACCCAGATGAAAGCTAGGGATACACACATGAAATATGAAAACCAATTAAATCACTTACCATTCAAAAGTTATGGCCAATGTTAAAGTTTTTGTACAGAATGTCAAAGTTCAAGGTCAAAGTCAGGAGGTGAAAAATTTTGGTACCAGTGGAAAGGCATTGTCATAAGAAATACAAATGTGGATAATAAAAGTCCTACTTATCATTCAAAAGTTAAGGCCAATGTTAAAGTTTTTGAAAATTAGGTCCAAATTCAAGGTTATAGGAGGTCAACAAATTTGGTACCAGTGGAAAGGGGTTGTCATAAGGAATACACATGTGAAATATGAAAATCCTATCACTCAGATCATTCAAAAGTTATAACCAATGTTAAAAGTTATTTCCTGCAGGCAGACAGACAAACCAAAAACTAGATATATTCCCGAATCGATGATTACGGGATAGATCGGTCTGAATTTTTCTCTAAGTATTTTGCATGTCCCCTTCAACACAAAATTCTTTTAAAATACAAAGAAAATGTCTTTTGTATAAATTTTTGCTTACTTCACTACCACTTAGGCTGGGAAGAGATTAAACAAGACAATACGATCACAGCTTTTCAACCATTAAATCACCCATGTGGCAATTGTTAAAATACCCCCAAATGAACTTAATTCATGCAGTGCTATGATTAAATAAACCATGTAAATGGGTTAACACCATAATCTTGTTTAAAATTATTGCAGATTTACACTGTAAGAATATCCAAGGATCTGAAATAGCACAAACTTAAGACTTTAATAAGAGTGTACGATGAATGGCCAAATTGTGTATAATAAGGTTTATCCATCATGTCCCTATCTAAACAAACTAGTCATGTATGTATAATTCTGTGGTTAAAATATTTTGTACTGTCACTTCACAATTCAAAGAAGACAGATGGTTTTTAAATTATAAATAAAAAGTCACCAACAATTTAGTTTTGAGAATTTTTTAGAGGCACAAATATTTCAAGTAGATTGCAGTAAATGCATGTCAATGGGCTACTGCTCAAGTGTATTGTGATTTCTATGACGTTAATTTTCATCAAATTTCATTGCCTTTACTCATTATCTCTGCTATACGGTTGAGATTGTAAAACAAACTTCGGTGTTTTTTTCCCCTCATCAATTATTGTATGAGATCGTACCACCCACAAACAACTTCTGTGTAACAATATATATAGTGCAGCAAAGCAAAACAAAGTTACCTGGACCTTAGATCCACTATCACAAAAATCAGCCCCCTGTAGACAGCTCAAAACCAGATAGCAGTCAGATAAACCTTGCGTGAAAACATGAAATCTACACAATAAATACACCCTATTTCTGTTCTCAATACCTATTCTATTCCATCATGCCTCAAATATCTGTTCCCTTCATGAAAGGAAATTGTCAAATCGAAATTTGAAGTTGATCTTGAGATGATTAAAAATCTAAACTGTATTGCAGTTTTTGGCATTCGCACACCATGCACTCCAAATGTACGTTTGGTACCCAATCTAAATTGTTATTTCCTTCATTGTTTGCTATTTGCGTTGCCTGAACACTCCCTGCGATTATATATTTAAAGATATCTTTTTGTTCATCTTAGTTCATATGTACAATCAACAAATTTTTCAGTTTAATCACCTTTATTTACAATTGAACTATTTACTATGATTATGCTTATAAATCAATAGTCACTATAATCTCAAAACTTCTAGAGGATTATAGAAATGAGAAGTTAAAAAAAAAATTGTTTTTATTAAAAATACATGTTTCGATTCCTGCTCCCCAAATTAAAAGTGCTCTATTAAAGTTCTCCCCTTAATGTACTGCGTGATATGGAGGAGAAAGTGTGAGCAGAAACACAGACAATATGAACAGTACTAATGTACATTGAGGGAAAAATAGGGCACCTCTAAACCAGTACCTGATACATCCCCATATATTATGGACCAAGAGACTTAAATGTCTATCAGGGAAGAGAATCCATGCAATTTTGTATAACATATCTAAGTCAAAGGGTTACAACACATTTTTTAAAAAAATGGACACAGTTCTCTTTATAATATGCACAGCTACACATTGTGATCTTTCTTTGAACCAAATTTCATTAAATTCTCCCAAATGGTTTAGGAGGAGTTGCAAAGACAAACTGACAAAGTACAAAAGTAGTATGAATACAAAATCCTAAGTTCAAGGGCCGTAACTCCTTTAAAAAACATTGATCTGCATCCCCCTTGCAATATGCACACCTACATTATTGTGATCTTTCTTTGTACCAAGTTTCACTTAAAAATCATTCCTAGGGTTTAGGTTAAATACATCGGTTAGCATTCCCCTTGTAATATGCACATCTCCACATTGTGATCTTTCTTTGTACCAAGTTTCATCAAAATCCTCCCCAAGGGTTTAGGAGGAGTTACGAAGACATTTTAGTATTTTGCATGGAAAAACTTAGCAAACTAAGTCCAAGGGCCATAACTCCTTTAGAAACATCAAACAGCATTCCCCTTGCAATATCGGACAGCATATTACCCTTGCAATATGCACATCGGGATCTTTTTTGTACCAGGTTTCATCAAAATCTCTCCAAGAGTTTATGAGGAGTTGCGAAGACAAAGTGAAAGGTACAGGTGGATGGACAAATGGACAGAAGGAGTCGACAGCTGTATAGCATACTATGCCTGCTTATTATGCAGGAGTATATAAAGATGGAGATCATATTCAAAATCAATGTGGCCAATTAATTCATTGTTGTATATGATACAAAAATAATGACATCTAGTATTATGCTGAAGTACTAGTAAGAAAGCATGCAATATCATACCCTTAATGTACTTGAGAAATGCTATAAAACACTCCTCTTTGTAGGAAAATATTAGATCCCTGATCAGAACAATGCGAATATCATTGCATGTATTGCCGAAAATTTCAAGGATGTACGATAAGCAATTTATAGGTGAAAAAGTGGTCAAAAGCTACTTTACACCCTCAGCAGGCATCCCTTAGTTAGATCCATTACAACTCTAAGGATAACAATTCGATTGACCCTCCTGTCCTGACAAATATGCACATCTGCAAAGAACAATGAAATATTGTACAAAGTTTCATGTATGAAAATAGTCATAAGCATGCAAGCGATAAATTATTAATTTTATTTGAAACTTAATATTTCTATGTTTTAATGTACATTACATGTAACTATATGTATACATTATTCCTCATGCCAGCCTATAATGAGACTGCTTAAATATATCTACCTCACAAATTGAACCCTGATCTGGTTCTTGACTTATCAAAGGCTCTTCATTAGTAAAATATTCCTATATCAACCAGTAATTCTCTTTGCAACCCCATCCTGGCCCCTCAAGTCAATGATTCTATTCCATATAAAGATAGTTGCATATTTAAATTTGACAATTTTCCCGCTTCTTTTCTTGAAAAAATTCTTCACTTGATATAAGGAAGTTTTAGCTATTGGTATTCTGCATAAGGACACATAACTCACCACATATTCTTAATTTATTAACTGTCTCTACTTGAAGAGAGGTGTGGTCCTTTATATGAATACACTTGCATCATCTTTGTCCAAGAATGATTTATGCTAGATTTCATTAAAATTGGTTCAGTAGTTCTAGAGATCAGGAAGTAAAAAATTTACAGGAGAAACTTAGCAATTGCCAACTGACTTCACACAGAAAAATTTCAGGTAAGGTAAAGTCCATGAAAACAAATGCCCGACTTACAAACCATACGGCAAGGGCATATAATATATAAACTTCTAGCATTATAAGACATATTGGTTATCCAATAAAAGATAACTAATTCATAACATTACACATGTGCTAATTCAATATTACATCATACTAATATAAAAATGAGTCATTATTAGAATCATAAGGAAATGCTGTCAATTAATGACAATTCCTCAGAATGTAAATTAAATGTGCAGTTTGGATTTCATAAAAATGTATATGTCAATGCAAACTTGTAGCTTTAAAAAGCACTGAGGGTTTCAAATAATGCCGTACTTGATTAATTGTCAGTCAGACTTGCATTTTTGAAAGTATAAAAAAAGATTCATTAAATTAATTGTTGTTCATATCATTTGTATGCATAAAAAATATACAATATGATAACCCGATAAATGCATAATATGAAAATTAATGCAATGTATGCACTACATCTTGATTTCCCAAAGAGAATAGAACTGCTGTCAATTTTCACAAATTAATCACATTATATGTACATTGCTATTTATGGTATAGTGAACCATCCATTTTTACCATGTGTTCTATTTCCTAACTGATACCAATTTAATGCTCTAGCCAAATTCACTGTGGGAGAAGACTACCAGCTGAAAGGGATCACAATGTGTTAACAGAATTAGAAGTGCTGGCTGGTCCTGCCATTTCCATTTATCTTCTGTCAAACACCAGTCTACAACCAAATCCCCTTCATGATGATTTTTTTGTGTTATAAGAATTTTTTATCTGAACATAGTTATCTTTTTACAGATAGTGGGAAAATATGAATAAAAGTGCAGTCATTATGAACTGCCTTATCAATATACAAGTATACACATTATCGATATCAGCAATTAAGATCAAACTCTCCTACATTGTAAAATGCAATGCTCTTGAAATACAGTCGAACCTCGTTATCTCAAACTCGATGAGACCAAGAGAAAACTTCTGAGATATCCAGTTATCCGTGGACTTGAGATATTGCAGGTAAAATTACTTAGAAAATAAGGTGGCCGGATAACTTCCGAATCACTTCAACATAGCCAGTGAGTATCGAGATATCAGTGTTTGAGATACAGAAATTTGACTGCATGTGATATCATAAATTTTCCAACCATTTTTCAGATATGTCAAATCTGCATACAAGTCAATCATCTTTTTTTTATCTTTACAAATCCATTCTTTTTGTATTCAATTTAGAGTAAAGAGTTAAATTGCATAAACTGAACTTCATTTATAATCAAATATGAGTAGGTGCTAGCTAGGTCTTAGAGAAGAAGATCGAGAAAGGAAGGGGTGGCCAGGGCAGTTTTAGGGAGGAAGAGTTATGGATTGTAACAATGCAGGACTAGTATCATTCACCAATTCAAAGTTATGAGCAAAATTAAAATTTTGGACAGACAACGAAAGACATTATAATCAATACAGTCAAATACCGTTATGTCAAACTCGATGGGACAGAGAAAAAACTTTGAATTGAGATATCCGAGGATTTGAGATATTGAAGGTCACTGTATACTGAAAGAACAAGTGATTGGTAGAGTTCTGACCAGGGAGTATACACTGTTGATGCAAATTGAAAGGACCATCAAATTTAAGTCAGGTGTAAGGATTTAGATGCACTACATGAACAGACTCACTGATCCATAACACCTGAACCCTAGATATTGTTTGTTTAAAAAAAAAATGGTGACTCAATTTTGTTATTGGATACCATTGAGATTTAACTGAAATACAAGATCTCATAGGACCTTTGTTTATCTGGATGAGTAACATGCACTCACAGACAGTGTGATCTGAAACATTATTCTTACAAAATATATACCCATCGTGACATGAAAAGCACACATCTGGAAATTTAATCCAAAACACATCCCACCACTGAAATCAAAAGCGTAGGTTGTTAACCTTATATTGTTAATATGCAGTAGATGATCTATGTACCAGCTTCAGGCACCTTCATGTATCTTTAAAATCGTCACTTAATAAGCTGTGTCACTGCTGCAAATTCGATTCTTACTTTATGAATCACCATCTTATCCATAAATACACCACTTTAAAATTCTTTTTTTTTTCTTGGCAAAAAACTATTTTTCTTAATTTTCAAAAAATTGGTACTCTGGGAGATAACTGAGGTATAAAATAATGAAAATTAACTCAAAACTACCCAAAGTTAATTGAAATACATGTATGTGCAGTCAAATGGATATTTGGACAAAAATCATTTTTCTAACTTTGTTTACTTAGTGGAACCACCATAATACTATGGAACTGCTGGATTGATTAACATGCATATATACACAACATACCTGACATATACCTTCAAATGTGTACAATTATCACAACTTACGTCCATAATTGAACTTAATGATATTCCCTATATTCCTTTAGGATACCGGGATACACATGTAATACCTTTGTCTACTGAACAAGATCACAAACCCACTACTACTAGTGTCATCTCCACAGGAGACAAATTCTAGATTCACAACTCCATAAAAGAATGCCAGTTTATTGGAAAACTTCTCAAGCTGAATCCATTTACAGAGAGTGTGAGAGAAGAAAATGGCTTTTTGAAGATAATGAGATAGGCCATATTCAACAAGTCATGTCTGTCAGGGCTGTTATACCCAAGATTCTGTGAAGAGCATCAATAATGTAATGCCGGTTTCGTTAAAATGTTTATTTAAACTGGGTTTTCAAAGAACTCTGTAATTATGTATGCCACCTTCTCTGAAAAATATAACCCTATCACATCAAACAAGATAAATCATTGTATCAATCCTTTCTGTATACTTATCACCTCATTGTGATTTTTTATGACCCTTATTCATAGCTTTGACCCAACTTGTTTCATGATAGTGTATAGTTATTGTAGTATCACACAAGCAAAAACAAGATATGAAAAACAAGACTCACAAGTTTGGGATTGACACTCAGCTAGTGGGGCAATGTTATGTTTGAACAATAATTTTAGTAGTATCCCCCTCTCTGTGATTGAAGTTCTTGAGATTCTGAAGATTTTATATATAAACCCCCAACCTATACCCAAGCATATAATGTCATGATTGAATCAACAAACCTAAACCCTATACAGTACAATGAGTTCTTGCATTTGTAATGTAGCGGCCACCTATTACAGGTGCTGACCATGCTTGCTGTGGCTTAACTTGACTACCACATCACCAGAACAGCTAGCTGCTCTTAGCGAAGCAGTATCAAAGTACCTTATATAATGAATGGTTGAGTGTGTGCTGCACAGTTGTTCCCCCCCCCCCCCTGAAGCTTCATCCAGAAGCTTAGTATGGGTTCACTCTGAATGTTTGGCACCTCTTCAGCAATGGCATCTGCCGTTTCCATGCAACGACAACCACGTCGTCCCTAGATGAAAGCACGTCCGAACTTGGACACCAAGTCCCTAAGCTTCAAAGAGACTCTAACTTTAATGCAGGTCCACCAAACACCAAGTCATTATGCTGCCAACAATTTGTAATGTATACAGTAGCCGTCACCCATCCAGGTGCTGACCACGCTCACCGTTTCTTAACTTGCGTGATCAAGAGAGACTTTACCACATTGCCAAAAAAATCTAACTCATTAACGATGCAGTATACCCTATATACTGTCCACTGTACATAATTATATCCTTATATGGTTTATAAGAAGAATTTAAGGGATACTATCATGGTCAATTAAATTGCTAATTTCTTAGATCATTAATGGTTAAACAGGCATATGTTAAATCAAATAGAGGTTACAAACTCTGCCATGATTTCAGCACATGAAGTACTTAATGTTTATCATACTTAATATCTCATCGATCTTTTAATTCAACATTCACGTGCAACATAAGTGTTAAAAATGAATTATCTCTGCACTTCAAAATAACTGATAATTCTCAATTTCAAGAGGAAATTCTCACATCAGAGTATGCAGAACATGCAATCCAGGGGCTTAAATAGCCTTCATTAATAATAATATATGACAACAGTCCTTAAAAACAGACTTGAATGCATGCCATTTTCTGACACAAGCAAGTCACAGACAGGACATCATAAATTTGTGTATATTAAAATTGAGATGTGGGCATTTTTCCAAGGTGTACTAGGTGTTCTATAATGACTGTAGTACGGACTGTTTTAAGGGTTCAGCAAACATTCAGGCAGTCAATGGATTCATCACAATGACTGATATAAAATACACAGGTACAATATACAATCAAAGCCAAACAGTGGTATTTGGTAAAACGTCTTGGAATCTTCAATATTACAAATATTGCCATCAGGTGAATTAATATAATTTCGCTTTACGACAAAATTGCTCTAAATGCTTGCATGAAATTGAGGACTAAAGATATAAGAAATGAATCTTATTTTTCGGGTGATGCAGGTATCATTTAGATTTTATTTCACGTATCATTAGGCGCGCGATTCTCTTTGGTTAAAACACCTTTTAAGAATTGAGGTGATTTTTCGATCAACGTACCTGAACAACAAGTGAATTAAGTCTAATGAAAATTTATTTGTTGTTGTAATAAAAATTAAATGATAGAGAAATAATCTTATATTTTTTCGGGTGATTTGCAGGTTATACCGAGATTTTAGACAGTAAAACTGTTCATTCAATGCGCTTTGCGCATTGATGAGTTTTACCGTCTAAAATTCGGTGATATAAGAAATGAATCTTATATTTTTTCGGGTGATGCAGGTATCACCGAATTTTAGACGGTAAAACTCATCAATGCGCGAAGGGCATTGATGAAAAGTTTTACCATCTAAAAACATCGGTATACACCTGCATATCACGCGAAAAAATTATAGAATTTATTTCTTATCATTTAATTTTATATTAACAACAAAATATGTTCATTACCTTTACTTGTTGTTCAGTACGTTGATCGAAAATCACCTCAATTCTTAAAAGTGTTTTTAACCAATGAGAATCGGCGCTAGGTGATCACGTTGCAATAAAATTAAAATGACCTGCATCACCCGAAAAAATAATAAGATTCATTCTTATATCACCGAATTTTAGACGGTAAAACTCATCAATGCGTTGATATGTGAATATATATGTATATACCAATTTGAAGTAATATTCATTTTAAAATTTCATTTCTTCAACTGTTTAATAAATTATTTCAGATTACATTAAATTGATTCTGGAAAGCATATTAAAAATACTACAGTTGTTGTTACAATAGAACCTGAGTGGAAGCATTAATAACCAGAGAAAATCAATGATGATCGAAAGCAGTAAAACTTACTCCTTTGTTCACTGTAAACTGTATAATCTGTTTAAAACTGATAAATTAAAGTCCAGATTATAAATAATGGCATAAAAAACTTTGAATATGTTACAAGTAAAGCTCTCTTTCATATATTTGAAATTTTTTAAACACTAAACAGAAAGCATTAGTAACATGCATAAAATATTTTCTTAAAAATTTCTGGCATTTAACTTATTACCAAAGGAGAAAGGTTTATAAGTCAGTTATGGACATCTTGAAAACATAAAGTCATCCTACGACCAGTTCTAACAGACTTTCAGACCATCAAAAATTCCCTCATAAATTGTTTCAACAGGTACACGGGTCAAATGACCCATAGGGGAGGCCCTCCAAGAATGGATACAACTAATGAAAATAGTAAGTCCATGATCTCAATTGTCTCCTTCAGGCCAAGATGTATTCAAGATAAATGACAGTAGATTAATTGGATTAATGAGTTCAAACAGATAAACAACTTGTTGACCACAATGTAATTCTTCACATTACCTCCCTAAACAGGTGTAGTCTGTGTTCCTACCTGTGGCAACACCATCAGATACCTGTACACATCCTAACAAACACATTAATCCTGTGAGAGAAGATAGTCATAACACACATACAATACTTACACCATGTACGTCCTCTATGTTAATCACTACAACATGTAAGTTAGAGACCACAAAAAACCTTATTCAATACACTGTCTGGGCACTATTGTAATCCCAATTACGATATTTTATCACTCCTTTTAAGTTCGATCAAATATTAATCCCAAACAATTCAACTACCTGTGTGCTGATAAGCCCAGAACTGACCTTTCAACCTTTAAATCCTTGGAATGTTCCCTTTGTATCGGTCCACTCGGTTCACCATGTTTACCTCCACTAGAGGCAGCAGAGTATGATGAATGTTAAGATCCCATTATTGTCAACATTGGCCCATTGGTACAACTGATCACACGACACTTCCCTTTACTATTTTCTCTTCAATACTGCTATTCTTCATTCCGGAGTTTCAGGCTTAATATGAAAGGCAACTGTCAATTTGTCTCTTATTTTAATTTGATGTGACATACTTTGAATATTTATATTTAAATGAATTGTAGTCAAGTATTACTTACCTTCCCCAATCAATAGAATTAAACACTGTCACACCACTGTGGATTTTTTGCCTCAAATTCTGGTGCTTACTTTGCATTTAAATCCCTTCTTCTTAAAACTTAAATTAAAATGATGAAAGAAATACTTGGCATTATGCACAATACTTGCATTTGCCATACCCCTATTATTGAACCAGAACATATTGTAGTCTTTTCCAAAACCTCTACATTTACAAGTATTCTGAAGAAATCAAAATTTTATCATTCCATGTATAAAACAAAAGGCCTATAGGCCACATTGCTCTCCTAAGTATCTTTGGCCTTACTGTTATCCAGCTGTTTTGTTTTTATAGACCCATCTTTAGAGGCGGGTTCTGGAGGCAGGAGTGACTGTACATCTTACTGTAGCAGCATAATCTATTCTAATACTCACCTCTTGCTGGTCACAGAATTGTTACCTGGACCCAAGACAGTACCATGACCTTGAACCAAGTTCACTGGTTAAAGGTCAAAATACATTTAAAGATTTAACATTGCATGGGCCATAACTTTTATATGAGTTCATGGATTGGAATATTTCACAGAATTGTTGCCCTAGTAGGCAAAGGAAGTGTCATCACCTTGAGCCAAGGTCATTGGTCAAGGTCACAATTCATATAGTAGTCTTAACCATAACTTTTTACTGAAGTGCATGGATTTGAATAAGTGGCCTGGAACCAAAAGGGTGTGTCATAGTTAGTGACCTTTGACCTTTCAACCCCAAAAGGAAGCATCTTCATCCCATGGGTAGTCTATATGTTTGAAATGGTTACACTAAGTAAAATGGATTTAATGCTCTAGAGCCCAGAAACCAGTGTGTCTTACACACAGATGGACGGACAGGACAACCTGATTCCAGCTAGTATACCCTCATACCTTTGTTGTAGGGGGCATACTTATAATGATATCGATAGCATTAAAGAAGATTCTTTTGGCAAATGTTTTACATGTAAACACTATTTACATCTACCAAGTTTGGCCCCTCCCTCAGGGTCAGACTTACCCCTACCCCGGGGATCACCAAATTTACAATTTAGGTAGAGGCCTTCCTACTCTACATCCCTATGCATTTAGTTTCTCTTAGACATGTGGGAGAGAAGAAGATTTTTGAAAATTCGTCACTTTATTTTTTGACAGTTTTTGCCCTGCTTCTATTAAAGGCCCAAGGGGTGCAAAGAGTCCTGTAATTTACAATTTATGTCCCCATTGTCCTAAAGATTCTTCATACCAGATTAGAAACAAATTGGAATAATAGTGATCAAGAAGAAGAAAAAATGTTCAATTGTTAACACATTTCATTAATGACCATTTTGGCCCCACCCTAATACCAAAACCCCTACCCCTAGGATCATGAAATTCATAACTATGTTAAAAGCCTACCTGTTCATTCTAAATATTCACTTTGTTTCACATTAATATCAATAGCATTAAAGAAAATGCTATTTAAATGTTTTACATAAAAACACTATGTACCAAGTTTGGCCCCACCCTCGGGACGAAGACCAATTGCAACCCAATTAGCTATAAATCACTCCTCTTAAATCCACTGTAAATTGGAGGAAAATATTAGATCCCTGTTCAGAATGAAGTGATTATCATAAAATGATAATTAAGTATTGTACAAACTCTCAATGCTATCTGATCAGCAATATAGGAGAAGTGTTCACATGCTATTTTACATCCTCCACCCCTCTTAGATCCACCATAACTTTAAAGAAAAACAATTGATCTTCCTGTCAAGACAATATGCACATCTACAAATGACAATGAAGCATTTCACAAAGTTTCAAGTCTATCAGAAAACCATCACAGGAAGAGAAGCATTCACAAAACTTTGTGACAGTCAGACAGGCAAATTTACTGATGGATGGAAAGTACAAAATTAAAGTCTCCCCCTGGAAGAGGGAAGACATAATTTGACTATATGTAAAAGCAGAGACATGTGGCATTATGCTGGGTTGGCATTGTGACTGGGGTGTTCATATGGGGAGAACTATGGTTTTTTTGTTCATGATTTTCAGGTAATAACCAGAGACAGCATCATAATAACAGGCAAGTAGTAGATCAAACTCCAAGGTTAAGGTTGCAATATTAACAAGATGTGTTTGTGAAACATTAATGACCCCGGATTCCACATTCCCATGAAAGTGGCTTGTCAAAAGGATTATATGTATGTGGAATATGAAAGGTCTATCACTTACACTGTACCATATTCTAAGTTATGGTCAACATTAAACCTTTTGAAAATAGTTAGAAGTTCAAGGTCAGGCGGTCTAAACGTTTTGAAAAGGCCTGTCATAAGAAATACATGTGTGAAATATAAAAGCCATATCACTTACCATTCAAAAGTTATGGCAAATGTTAAATTTTTTCAAAAGTAGGTCAAATTTAAAGGTCAAGGTTAGGAGGTCAAACATGTTGGTACCAACAAAACAGTCCTGTCATAAGGAACACACATGTGAAATACCAATTTGAAAGCCCTAGTACTTACCATTCAAAAGTTATAGCCAAAGTTAAAGTTTCAGACAGAATGACAGAGTAACAGACTGGACAAAAACAATATGCCCCCGATCACAGGGGCATAAAAACAATATGTCCCTCAATCTTCGATCAAGGGGGGCAAAAAAACTCTGGTGTCATAAATAAAAAATCTGGTCACAAGGAATGCACATGCGAAATATAAGAGCCCTACCTTCACTTACCATTCAAGGCTAAAGTTTCAGAAACATTGGCACTCTATCTACAGTCATGTGTCAGGTCATAAAAAAAACTTTCTCCCTCACAATTTGGGAATATTTTCATTTCAATATGACTTAGTGTGGTCCTGCTATTTTTAAATACAATTGTAAATCAATCTTTTGTATATTCCCATATAAAACTTTGATATCATTAATTGTGGCCCCACCTTAACCTGTCCCTGGTCTGATCTCTATTGTGAACAAACTTTAATTTGAACTACCTGTAGATGCTTGCATACTAACATGGGGGTCATGATTTGAATAAATTGAATCTCCTGGGGATGGTTGAAGATGTTTCCCTGGGGATGTTTCCCTACACATTACAATGTAAAACTTTATCCCCTATTGTGGCCCCACCCGACAATTTGAACTTGCATTCTGCAATGCCTACGGGATGCTTACATATCAACATGGCTAATCATGACCCTGTTGTTACTGAGATGACGATTTCTGAAGATGTTTCTCTATATCTATTCCCATGTAAAAGTTGATTTTCTATTGTAGTCAGTTAGCTCAGCCAGTGTAGCAACTTACTAGAGATTCAGGGAAGGGTGGGGGGGGGGGCAAGATCGAATCCTGGTCTTGGTCTGTTGCATTCCTTATCACCCTTCCGTGTACATTTGGTACCATTTACCACCCCTGGAAGTTCTGCCTGACACAAAGAATCTGAGCTGCGTCTTCATGAATATGATTTTAAAAGGGGGGGAGGAATGTATCAGTCAGCTTCAAGTTCAATCACTAGCGACCAATTCGCTCAGTTGGTGGAGCACATGACAAGAGATTCAGGGGGCATGGGTTTTTATCCTGGTCTGGTTCAATGCATTTTCTCCCTTTCTAATACATTGGGTACTGTGAGCAGGACCAAATGCAACAGGAAAGGAGAAAATGTAATGGGCCTGAAAGGGATATTATAACCCGGGCCCTCCGAATCTCTAGTCAGGTACTCTACCAACTGAGCTGGTGTCTGGCCATTGGTGAACGAACCCACTGACACAGCTACACACATTATAATTTTCTTTCTTAGTAAATAAATAGTCAGGGTTTAAACTTCACACTTGCCCCTTCCCACTGCTAGTAAACATTTTGTCCGTCGGGCTCCTAAATTTGGTCTCACTTGCCCACATGCGAGTGATTTCTTTGAATAAGAATTGGTCTAAATTGTATTGGGTTCATTAAATTGACCAGACGCATGGAAACCTTATTCAACCACTCTAAATATTTCAATTCATTCAAACAGAATAAAGAATAATAAATGCATACAAAATGTAGAGTGTAGGACTTTTGCCCTCAATGCGATTCATTACAAATACGTGTCATAATTTAAGATATATTACTATATAAAGTTTCATCAGATGTGTTAACAGGTTTTGTTGTGGGCTCCCAGAAATGACATATCAGGAGCCCACGTGGCTCCTGGAAATTTAAGTTAAGTTTAAACCCTGATAGTATATGTTGCAGGGAGTGAAACTTCATTTTCTACCAACTGAACTATCCAGCCAACGGTGATCAAACCCAGTTGACTGCTACACATGATTACCCATGAAAATATGACCTTGACCTTGAGAAATGACATCATCCTCTAACCATGGGGAACACTTTATATCAATTAGCCTTACTAAGTTCCTTTATCATCCTTCCAACAGGGTGGTGATAAGTGAACAAACAGACTACAGACAAACAAGATTGCACCATGCCTTGATGTACAACCCATCTATGATCGTTGAATATTATGCTAGCCTTAAATTCGTAATGTTTCTTTGTTGTTTTTTCCTTAGAAAATTACAAATGTACAAGTTTGATCTCGACTTTGAAACAACAGACTTTTTCCTATAATTATTAGAAGTGTGTGTATCAAGTCTGATGCTTCTAACCTTACAAGTATTGTTTTTATCTGACCAACAAGTAGCTGACAGACCAATGAATGTACCAACTAACAGATGCACTGCAATAAACCTGTCCATGAACTCAAGAGTGCAGAGAGAAATTGTCCGAGAAGTTGAAAATATGTTTAAAGAAATGTTAATAGACACAACAGCAGACAAACAAACAAAAAAAACCCCATAAAACAAGAACTTTCAAGAGCGACCTGAAAAGGCAGTCTTGAGATGCATCCGAATTATTTCCCTTTAGAGAACTATTGCAGGGGTGAGACCAAAAAAACAGAGCTACATTCAAATTATCAATGACTTTCAACATTTAAACTAAGAAGCATGGGACATTGATGGGTATAAAAAGAAAAATTATCCCTTCATAACTTACTTAATCAGTGATAATATTCATGCAGCCTTTTATCTCGAGACAGCAACACAGGTATTTTTCATATTCAAATATCAGCAAGATCGTTGTGTTAACATCCAAGACAAAATTAAAGAGGGGTATGGTATGTTGAAAATATATACTTTTCTCTAAATTTATCTTAGCTGTCCTTGTATGTCACCCACTGCAGCCATTTGTCACTGTCAGCTTCTCTGATGTCAGAGATGAAAGCGCGTCCCTTTACAGAAACTAGAATCTTTGCCGATATTACTTTAAAAATGTGCATACTTTAGATGAATGCTTATAATATCTACAAATCACAGGCACTTGTTTTATAACATGAGTATGCTAGGCTAGCATACTTTTCAAAGTTTATGAAACAAGCGCCTGCGCTCTAGATAGCCTGAATACTATCATACTATGAAATATGTTTAGTTTTACAGTAAAAATCCATTGCGTACCAACCGCAGGAGTTCTGGTGATACTGATATTCCCTTCTTTCTGTTTCTAGGTTTAAAATGCACCAACTTTTGACACGCTCTCAAAGACTACGGAGCAGACGACTTCTAAGTTTTTGTTGACCAACCCCGAGACTAAATCGCCAAGGGAACTAACTCTATTTTTTCTTTCTTTCATTGTTTCTTTCACTCTAAATAGAGTTATCTTTCTTATATCATGCCAAATTTAGAGATTTTAAAAGCCATGGGCGGATCCAGGAATTTTTAATAGAGGCGCTATTTCATGAGGCTGGGGGCCTTAAGGAGGACTCCAGTGGGTCCAGGATGAAGCCCTTGTGTAAGCCACCGGAAGCCCAGGACTGCGTTTTATGTAATTTATAGGGATTGAAATATGCCTTGATGAGCAGGACTATCTTAAATGAACGTTTTCTGTCAATTTTAAAGAAATTACACAATTCAGAGGACTTTTTGGAATATGATATAAGTTCTCCCAATAAAAGTTACAATAATTCTTTCTTTAAGAGTAGAAAAAAAAAAAATGATTGCATCTGTTGTCGTAATTTATCTTAAAAGAGAAATCACGTCACATCGTTTTAATTTATATTGTTGTCTGAACAAGAGACAATGATACATGTATATACCTTAAATCATATTAAAACAAGAAAGAAAAAAGAAAAAGGAATGGGCGGATGGATCCACATTACATTACATATTTGTACTTTACAATTAGTACCAAAGGCGCAGCTCTACATATAATAGTGGGAGGGGCACAATCACTTTGGATTTAATCATTTCATAGTAGGTCAATTTTAAAATTGACAGACCAAAAACAAAAACTGGAATCCTATATTGCCCAATAATTAAAACCCAGAAATCTTAGGAAGGGGGTTGGGTTGAGGTATACATCCACTTTAGTTGATTTTATTTAAAACAAATGTTATATTTTTGCCATTTTGGGATGTTCATCCCACCCGGTCCCTTTCCTGGATGGAAAAGTTACATAGTTGGACCGCATTCCCTTTCGAATTTTCCTGGGTCTGCAAATGTCATTCATGTGAACGTTTGATTTTCAGATCTAAATGATGGACAATGTAATCAGGCTAATATATTTAACGGGAAATTCCAAAAGTAGTGTAAAATATTCCGTAAACAATTATCATATCATTAATTATCTCGCGATTTTTAACGCAATGTAGTGAGCATCGTCGGAAACCCACGTGGGTTTCCGACGATGGATAGTGAGGTTTGAGGGAACTCTATCTAACTTATTTCTCTTTTTAAAAAATACAGCGTCAGAAGGAGGGGAAACTTATTTTTCTTGCGGAGAAAATGGAGAGAGAGAGAGAGAGAGAGAGCGAGAGAGAGAGAGAGAGAGCGAGAGAGAGAGAGAGAGAGCGAGAGAGAGAGAGAGAGAGCGAGAGAGAGAGAGAGAGAGCGAGAGAGAGAGAGAGAGAGCGAGAGAGAGAGAGAGAGAGCGAGAGAGAGAGAGAGAGAGCGAGAGAGAGAGAGAGAGAGCGAGAGAGAGAGAGAGAGAGAGAGGGGTGGTGGTGGTTGTAAATCAATTGATTTGTTGGTTTTCATACCAAATTACTCAAACTGAAACTACTTGTAGCAGGCGCAAGTATGCTCCTGTATAAGATATTATCAATATATATGTCAAAGCTGCAGAGATGGCAATATCTCAAAGTAATGAATGTTGTTGTCATATAGTCTGTTACTTATCTTGTATCATTAAAAACACCATGCATGTATTGCATGACCGAAATAATTCCGTAAATTGTCAAATCACAGGCAGAAAGTGTGTGTGAAAATCCCGATACAGTTTTGTTTAAGAAAAGCAATTGATGATAAAACAGGCGTTAGTTATGTTTAGCTAATTTTAAAGATAATTACATAACAAATCTTATTCAAAAAATGGGAAAGGGGGGGGGGGGCGTGGTTGTGACATCTCTTTGACAAAAGTGGAGGGCACATGCCCCGGCTGTTCCTTTTGACGTACGCCCTGGATCGAGCACTTAAATAAAGATCGCATGGCCCAGTCCGAACGATGTGACGTGGTTTCTTTTACTTATTTTTTCCAATACATGTTTATTCTAAATTTTTAGCATAGAGGGGGATATAGGAACAGGGTCCATCCGGAATAACGCGCATTGTAACCCGTGTCAATATTCCTGATGGATTCTGGCGGCGAAAATGTTTTGGCCATGTTCAAAATTTGTAAAATATTTTGACCTAACAAAATCACCAACAAAGACTTGTACCAGCTCACATCACAGAGAGACATAAGGGAGGAAATAAAAATCAGAAAGTGGAAATGGATAGGGCATGTCTTCAGAAGAGAGAACAACATAGCAAAAGTGTCACTTCGATGGACACCAGCTGGGAAGCGTGGGAGACCAAAGGAAACATGGCAACAAACTGTGGAAGGTGAGATGAAGGAGATGGGGATTACTTGGGCAGAAGCAGGGAAGATGGTGATGGCCTTATGTGCACCCCAGCACGAAGAAGAATAAGTAAGTAGTCAACATTTTTGCATGAATTTCAATTCCGTATTGTTATCCGTATTGACCCAGTTCGAATCGCATCAACACGCAGCATAAAACCGTCGCATACCACATTCCTTTCATGCAACGGATTTTCACAAGGTTTACATCCGGTTTGATATACTGATCAAAAAGGGTTTTTAAGCTGATTTCTTTACGGTTCGAGACGGGTCAGAAGGGGATCAAACCGGGTTGATAAGGAATAAATACGGGTCGATAACGGTAGATACAAATGTAGGTGTTGAAAATGGTCATTTGAGGAGTGTCCAAAAATCATATAAATAGGAGGGGTTCCTCTGCTCTACATATATTCATCATCAACGTGAACAAGAAAGCTGTTGACGAAATCGTTTTGCACTCTTCTGTAGCAGGCGGTGTAATGAAAACCGTCTGCCAGCGCTGCAGCATAGTAACATATAATTCCTGATTAGCTCGCGGCGACCCAGTGACATCCGGTACCACGCACGTTGACCAGTTTCCACCCGCAGCGACCCCTACCGATCCGTACTTGCCCTTTTAAGATCCCCGTAGCCAACTTTTAAATCCGCGTACAAAAAACCAAGTCTAGCTGTTTCTACATGTACCTTGCCAGTATGTAAATTAAATCAAAATCCATTCCGGGACTACTCCGGCTTATTTTCACCTGAATGTCAAATCCAATCCGGTTCGTGACCCGCATAAAAGTAAAACATTTTCAAATGATTGAAAAAATATCTAGGTTTTAAAATTAACTATTTTTTCGGATATCAAAGTCTACACAGTCAAAATTTCGACTTCCATCTGTGTGATACAAATTAGGCGAAGTTACGTAATCATTTAATAAAAAAAAAGCCACATATATACAAAATCAAGTAGGGGAACAAGGACCTCCGACAAAAGCGAGGCAGGATCAGGTGCCATGGAGGAGGTAAACATCCTCTACTGACCGGTCATACCCGCCGTGAGCCCTTAGGCGAAATAAAGTAAACGGGATTACCCGCAGTCATTTAGTAGGAAAATGACAGTCTAACAAAGGGTATGAAACAAATCAGTCAACATATGACTTAGTGATAATTTGTAGTGGCAAAATGTTATAGCGACCGTAGAATTTGCGAAATGATGACTTTAGACGAGATTCGTTATAACCCTGCAACATCAACTTTTTTGTTAGTCAGTATTAAGGAAAATATCCAAATATGAGGCAGATATTCAAGATTCTGTGGTGTCCTTTATTCGAGTTCGTCGGGATATTAAATGGATATAATTGTGAAAATTATGATTGTTAATTTGTCATTTGAATATAAAAATAAATCTGCCAATAAGGGGCACAATAGTGCCATAAGATGCAACGATTATTAGAAGACATGGTCTCCCAAAAGACTACATAAATATTATTACACTATTATATATTTATATATATATATGCATTTTCTTACATTCATATAATTGAACTTTTAAGCATAATCCCTTCGTATCTTCAAATCAATGCCTCAAAAAGTCAAAACCTAAATCACTGCGTGAACAGTGGTAAACTGGGAAGTGCCATTTGGCACACACTCTTTTTGAGAATTTGGTCAATATGTAGCTTCTTGAAAAATCCATGCAAAATTTGATAGAATCTGAAGAGTTTTCAGAATTGAAACGGGGTATGGATATTTATTACGACACGCATGGGGATGCTGGGGACCTATTATAACCCAGATCCCCACGGGTCCCCACACCAGAAGAAAGGGCTTGTCATAAGGAAGAAAGGGCTTGCATTAGGAATGCACATTTCCATTTAAAAGTTATGGCCAATGTTAAAGTTTTTCCAGTGGACGGACAGACAGAAGGACGGGGATACCAAAAACTATACAATGTATGTCCCCGAATCGAAGATACATTTACATTATGTCTGAAAGTAGTATACAAGATACAATACTAGTATTCTAATTTGAAAGCTGTTTGGGACGCGTGGGAATTCGCATGCTTTCCGCAGCATGTAGAACACCCCCATGCTGTTCTAAGAATACATGCTAATTCTGAGTTCTTGAATGTCATAGAATACGTGTTTGAAATGGCATTTTATTTTACTGATTTAAATTCTGTGGGGTAAATGTATTGACACAGACATATAAGATTCATTAAATATAGTAAGTGTGATACATCCTGGTTAATTAGCATTCGTATTAATCAGTGTTTACAAATGAATAATAGAGACTAGATGTGTCGGTGCGACACGAATG